>KE508211.1:49146-67661 GCA_000441515.1 Elaeis oleifera | reverse complement strand
GGATCAGTCAAAATATCTGTGGCATCTTAGGCTAGGCCATATTGGAGAAGACAGACTCAACAAACTGGAGAAAGATAGTCTTCTTAGACCATTGACTTTCGAGTCTTATCCAATCTATGAATTGTGTCTTCAAGAAAAAATGACCAAGCTGTCCTTTATGAGACAAGAAAAAAAGACCACTGAGATATTAGCCCTGATACACACTGATGTGTGTGGTCCATTCAATGTACAAGCCAGAGGTGACAATATCTACTTCATAACTTTTATCGATTATTTTTTACGGTATGGATTTGTGTATCTGATGTACCGAAAGTCTGAAGCCTTTGAAAAGTTCATAGAGTTCAGACATAAAGTAAAAAAGTAGATCAAAAGATCCATAAATGTTCTTCGATCAGATCGAGGAAGAGAATACCTTAGTGGAGAATTTCGAACCTATCTCAAAGATAATGGCATAGTCTTACAGTGGACACCTCCAGGGATACCTCAGCTCAACAAGATATCCAAAAGGTAGAATCGGATCCTATTAGATATAGTCCGATCCATGATGAGCTTCACGAATCTTTCTGACTTTCTCTGGAGACATGCTTTGCTTTCTGCAATTTATCTTTTAAATCAAATTCCCTCTAAATCCATTCCTGCCACACCATATGAATTATGGCATGGTAAAAAGCTAACTCTTGGATATCTCAAGATTTGGAGATGTCCGACCCATGTCAAGCGACAGCAGGCAGACAAGTTAGAGGCTAAGTTCTTTATGGCTCATTTTATAGAGTATCCTAAGAAATCATGGGATACTACTTCTATCTTCTTGAGGATCAGAATGTGATTGTGAGCCATCATGCTGTATTTTGAAAAGGAGTTTATCCAAGATGGAGACAGTGGGAGGAAGATTGAGCTTGAAGAGAAAATCTTTGAAGAGCATCAAGTCTAAGAACCTAAACCCAGTAATGAGCCAGTAGATGTAATACCTCTTCTACCTGGTAGATCAAGTAGGATCTCCCATCCTCCTGAAAGGTACTTAGGTATTCTTATAGAGGATTTAGAGAAAGGATTCCTTATGGGAGATAGGAACATTAGGAATGATCTCAAAACCTACGATGAGGTAATATTAGATGTAGACTCTGAGAAATGGATGGAAGCGATGAAGTCAGAAATTGACTCCATGCATTCTAATCAGGTTTGGTCCTTAGTAGATCTACCTGAAGGTATTGTACCTATTGGGTGTAAATAGATTTACAAAAGAAAGATTGGGTTTGATGGTAAAATAGAGACCTATGAAGTAAGGCTAGTTATGAAAAGTTATATAGTCAATGCGAAGGTATTAACTATTATGAAATTTTTTGCCCATAGCCATGCTGAAATCCATCCGTACTCTGCTTGCCATAGCAATATTTTATGATTATGAAATTTGATAGATGGATGTAAAAACTACCTTCCTAAATAAATATCTTGAGAAAAATATCTATATAGAGCAGCCTCTGGGTTTCACGTCCAGTGATAGTGATCACAAGGTCTGTAAGCTGTAAAGGTCTATATATGGACTTAAGCAAGCATCTCAAAGTTGAAATATTAGCTTCAATGATGTAATCAAAATATTTAATTTCATCAAAAATGAGGAGAAGCCGTATGTGTACAAAAGAGTCAGTGGGAGCACTGTCACATTCCTCGTATTATATGTGGATGACATCCTTCTAATTGAAAATGATATTTTCATGCTGATGTCGGTCAAAGTATGGTGGTCAAAAGAGTTCACCATGAAAGATCTAGGAGAAACTTCCTACATTCTTGGTATAAAGGTCTATAGAGATAGATCTAAGAGAATGATAGGACTCTCACAGCATATGTACGTAGAGGAGGTGTTAAAGAGATTCAGCATGAAAACTCAAAGAGGGTCTTTGCCCTAAGACATAGCATTCATCTCTCCAAGAAGATATGCCCTGACACACTTGAGGAGATCTAATGCATGAGCAAGATCCCTTATACTTCGGTAATAGGGAGCCTCATATATGCCATGTTATGTACACATCCTAATATAGCATTTATCGTGAGTGTCACGAGTAGATATCAGGCAAATCTAGGTGAAGAACACTAGATTGCTGTTAAAAATATGCTTAAGTACTTAAGAAGGATTAAGAATTTGATGTTGATCTTTGGTGGAGGATCGGAGTTAAAAGTTGAGGGATACACCGATTCAGACTTTATGGTTGATGTCAATGATAGAAAATCTACATCGAGGTGTATCTTCTTGTGCAATGATTGTGCGGTTAGCTGAAAGAGTTTCAAGCAGCCGATCATTACAGATTCGACCAAGGATGTTGAGTACATCGCCACCTCTAAAGCTGCCAAGGAAGCTTTTGGTTCAAGAAATTCATTGCGGAGCTGGGTGTGATGCCATCAGATGCCATTGCACTGCACTGTGATAACAATGACGCCATGCCCTCACTAAGGAGCCAAGGTCTCACCAAAAGTCCAAGCACATAGAGCGGCAGTTTCACATCATACGCGAATACCTCGAGAAGAAGTTCGTCGAGGTGCAGAGAGTCGACTCCGTGTTGAATGTGGCGGATCCGTTGACCAAGTCTCTCAGCCAGCAGAAGATCGAAACTCACCTTGAGAAGATGGGTCTTAGGTATATAGCCAATTGACTTTAGGTCAAGTGGGAGTTTGTTGGATTTGTGCCCTAGAAGTCAATTATTGGCTGACACAATATGTAATTCTAGGATCTAAACTTGTACTTGTCATCTTTTATTATCAATAAGGGTTTTTTATTCAATTATGTTTATGTGTCCATGATTATTTAAAATTAATAAAGATGATTTTGTATATTCTTAAAGAGTTAAGAATTTGAGACATACATTAATTAGTGGTTAATTTCTAAATGCTCCCGATCAAAAGATCATCATGGAGGATAATGATCAATCCATTTGAGATCAGTGCACGGTTCACCTCTCTTGTGGGCAGATGAGTCTTGGGTCTACGGTGTAGAGACACTAGGGTGAAGGTGCAGATGGTTGTTAGAGAATAACTAGCACTGAGTATGACCAACATGAGAACCACATGGATGTCTACTCACTCATCAGTGGTCTTCTCGATGTTGCAGTGGTATGAGTGATCTTTTGACCTATAGTGCCATTGGCTATTCGCAGTGAGGCTACTGGGTTTGACTGCATGTCTCCTTGATCTCTAGCCATTCAGGTCCTTGCTTTATATATTGGTTTCAGTAGGTTCAGGTTCGCTGTTTAGAGTAGGATGCACATAGATAGAATCTATCGATCTTGATAGAAAAGAGAAGTTCTATGTGATTTGCGAGACTAAGTTCAGAAATTCTTTGGCCAAAGTAAGTGTGAATACTAAAAAAGAGTTTCTACGGGATTCACAAATAAATTCGAGTCGAGCCAATCTAGCATATGACTGACGATGAGATCTGACGAGTTCTCTATGACCTTTGTTAAGTCGGGACTCATGATAGAAGGACTGAATTATACGATAACTATACCTAGAAGTTTATATTTCATTCTACTGAGTTGCCATTACATATTGCTAGGTGTCATTAGTGGATTGTGAGACTCATCGGGCATCATCTTGATGATCGATGGCCCTCAAAGGGTAGAATTGAAAATGTTCCAATCCACTATTAGATCTTACTACTAGATAAAATAGAACCTATGGTGTCACATATTAAGAAATTTAATCTCAAATTTGCCAATTGGGCTTATGAAGTTCCAACTGGATTAGGATTTATTGAAATCCTATTAGGTTTATAAGAACCATGCTAGCACACGATTAAACCTAATTCTTCTTGGGACTTCATTTTGATCAAGTCCATAGTCTTGAACCTAACTTAAATCTATTTGGATTTAATTAAGCTTTTAATTATGAGCCCAAGAGGATTTAATTAAGTCAATTAGTTGGCATAATTATCCTAACATTATCTCTTCTTTATCTCCTAATTATCTCCAAGTGTGCATGTGGAATAGATGGAAGATTGGGTGGCACCTTCCTTCTCTTTTGGAAAGAATTGGGCACCAAATCCTAGAGGGGCCTGCCCCATCTTATGTGGCATGGTGTGGAGGAGAGAGAGGTGGGGCCATGTCCCTTTTATTTGGATAGAAACCCTTTGTGGGTGCCAAAAGTTGGCGCCTCAACTACCTGACATGTATTCCTAGGGTGCCTCTTATACATGCTTAAAGGGGCTGATCAAATACCATTTTATCTAATTTTAATTAAAATAAATCAGATTAAAAAGGTAGAGGATTCTTATGAGATAAGGATCTATCTTTTTAAGATAATTGGGTTCCTATTATGTGTCAGGATAGTGCCTATATAAAGGGTATGTCTCTAGAGTTTCTGTCTAATTGATTTTTGGTGAAAAATCTCACCCTCTCCCTTCTCCATGCCTCCTCTCCTTCCTTTCTTCCTTTTCATGCCCAAGAGTTGGGTGTCCCCTCCTCCACATGCCAAAAGGTAGTGCTTGGTGACTTAGAGATTGAAGATCGAGGACAAGAAGAAGGCTACTGATCAAAGAGTTGATCTTGCAGTTCAGATCAAGGCATTGATCAAAGTGTTCAAGGCTAAAGTTTTCTTGAGAAGAAGAATCTTGTATGAGGAGAAATTAGTTCGAGATCGATCCCGATGGATACCCGTAGAGGTTGGATGCATGTACAGGTCGAGCATCTATGAATCTATGATCATCAAAAGCGATGAACATCTACCCGTGCCAAGATAAAGAGATATGATCTCATATTTATTTCTAAATTTTAGATTATATATATGTGTTTTGGGTAGGATTAGATTTGATCAATTGCATGTAGGGTTAAGGGTTTAACTCGTTTGTTTCCGTTACGATTTTAAAGTTTTGAAATCTATACATGCTGCCTATCCAGTTTTCTAACGCATCGGACTTAGCTAGAAGATTCGACTTGGAGTTAATTATCTTGTATCACACTTTTATCTTTTTTTATGTATGCTTTGTTAGATTAATAAAAGCCTTTTATTGCAATTCTCTTATCTCTTTATTAGTTTCTCTCAATTTTTTTTCATTTTGAAATAATCGAACTTAGATCTCTACGGATACGATCCTAACTCATCCTATATATATAATAGTGAGTAAGCTTAATTTTGATGCGCTGTAATATGCATCAAATTTGGTACCATTGCTGAAGATCTTGGCATGATTATTTGAAAAAAAATTAGAAAAAAATTTTACCAAATGTGAAAGGAAAAAAATTATATTTTGCTGCTTTCTAAATCTTTATTTCTGGCTTTAGATTGCTTTACTGCCTTTCTAGTAAAATAATTTTTGCCTTTTATATAGATTTAACTTTCTACTTTTAATTAACTACCTAAAATAGTAGATTTAATTTCTTGCTTTAATTGTAGGATATCTAGTTGCCTTATATTTCTAATTTAATTTAGTTTTTTTAGGTTAGACTCTCTAGATCTTCTCACATCTAATTAACCTAATTTAACTTACTCTTTATTCCTTCTTGCTTAAAGATAACATAACATAAAAGAAATAAAACACCACATAACACTTAACTAAATAGAGAAACTAATTAAACCTTAAAAGCTTCTTACTTGTTGGACATCCTTTCTTTTGCATTGCATATTCTATAAAACATCTTAAAGGCAAAACCCATAAATAATATAAGGTGGAGATTTCATTACCCTCTCTTGGCCCACAAACGACCATCTTGTATTTGCATTCACCCAAGCCTCTAAATTAAATTAACTAGACATCAGCCCCTAAGTAACTCGAGCTCAATAGGACAAGTGACCTCAAAAGTTGAACCGGATCGAGCCTAGTTGATCAGTTGGTGTCTAAAAAAGTGATTCAAAAACTACATCCTGAAGAAGATAGTTATTAATTGATTCCATTTGTTAATCTGACCAACTTAGTTAGTGTCTAAGGAAAGCAACGAGGGGACCCCACCAACCTTAACTTACCTGATCAGTTGGTTGGTTAGGTTCACATTTGGAGTGCTTGACAGTGCACTTGGAATAGTTAGGAGCTATCTAGATCTAGGATAACCTCAGGATAGAGAGTCCACTTTATACTAATATGGTTGCAATTAACATCTAACCACAACTAATTCTTCGCTCTCTCTTAGCTTTAGGACTCTCTAGACTCTCATCTTCTAGAATTCTTCTCTCTCCTCTTTTCCTTCAAAATAAAATAAAATATATATATATAATATATAAAATAAAACTTGATAGGATCATCTAAATCTAAAAATCTTTGGTTGCATGTATAGCAGAAAATCACAGCAACCCGATTTGCAACCACTAGATGAGAAATTGGAGTAGACCATTAAAACTTTCTGGTCTAGAAAAATGGCTGCACCCATTGAGGCTGAACCTTCTTGCCAATTGAGGGAGTACTTTATCCTTTATTCTTGCACTTATGCCCCTCATACACCCATTTATGGACCCAATAGAGGTGAAATCTATGAGATCCATAGTAAGATGGATGAGTTGTCTCAAAAATTTGATCATTTACTGACAATACTACTAGCCATCGCTAATAATCAGTTTGCCGTTGCTAAAAATCCGATAGAAGGAATCTCATTGCTAATCACCATTATCAGTGACGATAAATCCTCCATTGGTAATAAAAGTAATTAGTGACGGTATTAGCGACAAAACTCCATCACTAATAATTTTAATTTTTTCTTAATTAAATCATTAAAAAACTATTAGCGATGGTGATTTCATCGCTACTACTGTCGCTAATAGTTTTTTAATTTTTAATTAAATTAAAAAACTATTAGTAATGGTAGTTTGCATAGGTAATGCCGTCGCTAATAATTTTAATTTTTTAAAAACTTTATAATTAAATATTTAAACCTACTTGAACCACAGTAACAAGTAATAATATTTTTAAATCTATTATAAATAAGATAATAATTATGTAACACAATCATAAATATAAATTAATTATATTATATTAAAATATAAATTATATAATTTTACATATAGATACTGCTTTATAAGTATTAAAATTGCACACATATCAAAAAAATTATGTACAATCCTCCTCATCTTTCTCCTGCTTCTGTACATCCTCTCCAATAGTAGATGGATGAGAGCCGAATATCTTGACATCCTGTAATGAAAAAAAATAAATATTATTAATAAGTTTGATATAAAAGAGTATATGTCGATATGGAGATGTATATTTTGATACACTATTCTGATTCTCGAATAGATTATTCCTACATATTTTATTCGACGATATGGAGCTATAGACACCTCCAACCTATCGTTTAGATGGTTAGATTAAATTTTACCTCTTATATCTACTTTTCGGACTCAAGTCTAAACACGTGAAGCTTCTAAATATAAAAGTTTAAATAAGTAAAGAAAATTATTAATAAACTTACCTGCTGTGATGGCTGTGACAATAAGTCCAACTGATCGCACAAATGTGAATCTCAGAGAATCTCAATGATCATATCATGGACAGCATCTTGAAAGCTCTGAGGTCGCTGACTCCAAAGCCTCTGCACGACCTCCTCCATATGTGCGTCAGCCCATATTTGGATCGTCAAGCCCTAAGAGGAGGATGTCGATGAAGATCCTCGAGCTGGTGGAGGGTCGAAGCTATTGTCGAATCCTATAACCTGGCTCCTACTCACACCTCCAGTGGCCCTAAGCCATCCCTCGAGGTCAAAGAGGGGCTGAGAAGATGGGTCCTCACTATGCCACGATATGAGATACTTCGTATAATCTGTCTATATAATTTAGAAATTTATTAGTCCATATATATCAATATATATATAAAACTTAATAAATAATATTTAAGTTATTCTTGTAATCTATCGAGATCGAGGATCTAAGTAATTACCAGTCTTCGTAGACTGGTGTGTGGCCTCCCATATCTGTAGTTGCCCTGATGCATGACCCAGCTACTATGTCTATAATAAATAATAATAAATAATTAATTAAAATATATATATATGATTAATTCAATATGAAATTAATTTAAGTGTAGAATTTTATCAATCTATCAGCCACAACATATGTGCCAATGGAGCCACCAGTGTGCTTGATCGGATGCTGCTGGATGGATCGATTCTACTGTACCCTCTACCACCTATCAGAGTACTCCTCAGTACTCCACTGATCGTAGAGGGCCTCCTGTATGTCCGCCCACATCCAATGATCTATGTAAGACTTTCAGTCCGATGATGACTCAAAATTGGAGTACTCTATAACGGACTATCGAAGACTGTATAGTCCATCCTGGAATCTCCACATGGCTACCTCCTCGAAGGTCCGATGGCCAACCTCCTCATCCTGAGGAGTCTCGAATCAATAGTGCCTCTGCAAGTAGAAACAACCGTGTATTAGTAAATAGAATACAAACCTACCATGAATTTAAAAATTAAACATCTTTGACTTACCAGGAATATCTCTCAGGCTGCATTACGAACCCCCGATGGCTAACTGGAGAACTGATTAGTGTATTAAATTTAGCATAAAAAATATTAAATATTAAATTAATTTTATTATTTATATTTAATACTTGTTATGCTTTTTTAAAAAATTATTAGTCGTGGAGATTTTATCACATTAAGCCCAATTAAGCTTAAATTCAAGCTCAAATTCATCACATCCATAGCAAGAAATATTGAGAATAGAGAACAAGCTAAGAAGAACAAAAATCAGCCAAAAATCATCTAAAAATCACCTAAAAATGACTTTCAGTGCATGGTGGATCGATCGCTCGGTCCACGAGCGATCCATAGAGCGGGGCATAGCTCACAGGATGGTCCATAGACCACAGCACACTGGGTCCATGAGCGGTCTACAGGCGGATGGCCCAGATTGATTTTCAGGCTCGATCGAATGGTCCATATTCGATCTGATTGAGAGAACTAAGCAACAGAAGGAGATTGAGCACTGATCGATGGCTGAGAGGCCATAGAACACTTGATCGGATAGCTGAGCAAGCTCCATCCCATATACAGTGGTGGCGGCCCACTGGTTTGGCACGAACCGACGGCCCAAATCGGTTTGAAGTGAGATCGGATGATCAAGCTTCACTATGGCTGGGAGAACTGATCCGAAGCAATTATGCACCATCCAATGACCCAAATCAAATCTCAAGCTCGATTGGACGGCCAGCATCAAATTTGATTGAGATAAGGAGCTTAAATGATGATTTTTGGGCAAATCTTGATGGTTTAAAGCAGATCCAAAGGTCAGAAAATGCAGACACGGGATAGACACATTTTTGAGGGATTTTGGGACTCCATTTTCTATCAAAATTTAGAAAAAAATTTATCTGTAAAAGGAGAGTCTGGGAATAATAGAAATAAATAAAAAATAGTATAAAAATTAAAAAATTAAAAAATTAGAAAAATAATAGGATCCAAAGAGAAGAAAGAGAGAAGCCCAATTTGCTCCACAGAGTACAAAGAAAGGAGAGGTCATCGGCCATCTTTTCAATGAGGTTGCACCGATCAATTTTAAATCTTTATTATAATTTATTTATTTATTATTTTTAAATTTTTTATATTTAAATTTATTTTAATTAATGCAAAATTTATTATCATATACTTTAAATTCTTATTATTTATTTTTTGTAATTTAAATTTTATTATTATTTTTATTGTAAGTAGAAGCTAGGATCTAAATAATAGATCTTACTATCAAGTTTATTTATTTTAATTTTTATTTCGACTTAAATTACTTTCTCAATTTTTTTTTCTTTTATAAAATCAAAGATTTCAAATTAGTATTGCCTTCTCTATGGATTCAACCTGACTCATTACTTTTATGTATTTTATTTTTCTAAAATGTCAGAATTAAATTGATAATCATGGTGTCTTGACAACAATATCGCACACTATCAATTTTGGTGTCATTACTGGGGAAGGTATCAATTTTAACGTATGATTTCTTTGATTTTTTTGTAAATATAGCTTACTAAAATTTTTATTTTTTAAAATAGAAAAATCAAAAAGAGATAGAAAGCTTTCAATTTTGCTTGGTGAGATCAACCCTAACCCTATATTTTTTTTTTAACGTTAGTTGCTTTCTTTTCAAATTAACTTAAAAATAACCCACTTAAATCTAATCAAAACTTCATGACAAGAGTAGAAACCCTAATTACTTAGAGCATCTATTATTTAGATTTATTTTTTTTTTTATTTTGGTGATTGCTGGAGACAAGGTAAGCCTCTCAAGTTTAATTAGTTTCATGCATCTACTTTAGTTGCATAGAACCCCTTGTTTGAAATTGGTTGTGCATATTCATCTCAAATCAACTTAAGGGCAACACCCATTAACAAGATAAGGTGGGGATTTCATTATCTTTTTTTAGTCCAAATATAACCAACCAGCATCCCGCATTAACCCAAGCCTAATTAAAATTTAGTAGACATTGACCCCTAGGATCAATTGAGTTCAGTTCGAGTATTGTGGTGAAGTCAAGTGCAAAATAAGTTTGGATTTATCCCTGAAACTAGTGTCTAAGATAAGAGGTTAAAAAGGCTAAGCCAAAGTAGATTCGTGATTATTTAATTAGTTCTGTTAGCTTATTTGGCCAATCCAATTGGTGTCTAAGACAAGCAACGAGGGGACTCTTACGACCCCACCTCTTATCTAGCTAGTTAAAGGAACTGAGAACAGACCCAACATGCATCTAGACCGAGCCATTCTACATCGAACTGTTAGGTCTAAAAAATCTATAGGTATCTAGATTTAATTGTTTACTAACTTGTTTGTGATTGAAAAAATAAAAAATTTAAAAAAAATCTGAACCACATACATTAGGATTTGCACTGGTACATGCATGGTAGGAGATCTCTTTTTCTGACCTAGTTGAACCCAATCTTAAAATTGAATGGCAAATCTATGTTAAACCCAATAATCAAATGGCTGAACCACCTAGATAGATGAAGGAATACTTTATCCCTTCCACCTATAACCCATCGACTTATATCCACTTATCTAATATTCCTGCAAGTCATTATGAGATCAAGTCGACCACAATCCAGATGCTCCCATCTTTCTATGAAAACACCAATGAAGATTCTTACAAGCATCTAGATGAGTTCTTAAAATTTATTCTATGGTGAAGATCTAAGATTTTTCTGATGATGTACTTAAACTGACCCTATTTCCTTCTCACTTAAGGACAAAGTCAAGTACTGGCTTAGCACAATAGGAAGACCAATTCAAACTTGGACTAAATTACAGCATGAATTCTTAAGAAATTCTATCCCATAGGTCGAACCAATACCATGAGATAAGCCATCACTGGATTTGCTCAGCTTTCAGGGGAACAAATTCATGAATCATGAGAGAGACTTAAGGAACCTCTTGGAAAATGCCCACACCATGGTCTACCTAAGTGGCAAATTGTTCAAACTTTATATAAGAATTTAGGAGACCAATATAGATAGATGGTAGATGCATCTTGTGGAGGTGCATTCACGAGCAAGAGTGAGGATGAAGCCTATGACTTATTTGAAAGCTTGAGTGAAACTCGATCAACTATGCTTCATTATCTTCCTATGAAGAGTTGATTCCTCACCAAAAGCAAGCAGAAATCTTTGAGATCAAACATTCAGATTCTAGTTCTAAGGTTGACTTGAACCTGATAAATAAAGTCGACTTTTTTGTCCAAAAGTTAGATCAGTTCCTAGCCCTTGATCAATAATCTCCTGCGCAATACACATCACCTTCTAATTATCAGGAGATTTATTCTATCTATGCTAGCCTAGCCCATCATGTGAGTGAATGTCACACGGCTATACAGTTTCTATCTTTCATTCAAGAATAAGTTCAAGCTATTCAATGCTACTCCAAACCAGTTAATGATCTATTTTTAAACACATATAACCAAATTAAAGGAACCATCCTAATTTTTCTTGAAGATCTCAACAAACTCAAGCTCAAACCCAAATGCCATCTATACATAACTTTCAAAATAGGTCCTAGTATCGAAACTATGCTTATAATAAAGATCAGCCTACCCAGCCATCCTATTACAATCAGCCTTCATACCCACCTCCTCAACAGACCCCTCTAACTGACGATAGGTTTAACCAACTTCAACAAATGATTATGATCTAACAGCAATCCATCACCATGCTAGAAGTACAAATATGACATTTAGCTGAGTCCACCATGAGGAGAGGATTAGGTCAATTATCGAACCAACCGATACCAAATCCCATGAACAACCCATCCAATGTCCACCAACCACCTGGGCCTAGTCATCAATCTAATGTCTCACTTAAGAATCCTCAATTTGAAAATGCCAAGTAATTTTGAGCTTAGAAGTGGTAGGATTCATAAGGACCCATACCAAGACCAGGTGAAAGAGGCTAGCACTGATACTAGCTAAAAGATGGACTTAAAAGAAGAGGTTAGTACTGAGACTAACCGCCTAGAAGAATCTGAGCCCAAAACTAGTATTGATGCTGGTTCTAATCTGAGTAAGAAAGATAAAGAGAAGAAGAGAGCGGATGATTTATCCGAGACATATAAACTAAGAGTCCTATTCTCTTCAGCTCTAGAAGTTGATTTTTTTTCTTTAAAATCATCACCTCGTCCAGAACTGAAGTCACCCTTAGTCACACTTGAGTACGTATGTTTAGAATCAAGTGACACCCTTCTGATATCCATTGCATCAAACTCAACTCCTAATCCAAAAACTCAATTCATGAGAATTTTAGAAGAACAAATAGGAAAAATTCTTAACAAAGAAGGGTCTGTGAATGGGTTGTAAATTATCTTCTTAAAATTAGAAAGATAAAAGTGATAAAGAATGGAGACGTGACTACTTTCTGGAGATTGACAACAAAATATTAAAATTTATCAATACAAGGATCGTAGGCCATCTTCCTGAGATTGGCAATCCAAAATTATTGAAATTTATCAATCCAATATTCGATATAGGATAGAGAGTATCTGCATTGTATCTAACTGAAGACTTTAAACTTAGCACTTTTTGGGAGACAACCCAGCTTCTGATTTTTTTTGTATCTTTTGCATTTTGTTTAGATTAATCGAGTCTTACTTAATATCTTTTATAGGGATTTGAAGATAATGTCAGTTAAATTCGAGGGAGAACCAATTTTGAAAAGATATCTAAGTCATGTGATATCTCTCTTTTTTTTTCTTTGTTTGTCATACTTTATTTTCCTACTCCATTGAGGATAGCGTCAATTAAATTGAGAGGGAAGAATAATAACAAAATTTTTTAAGTCCTCAAGTAAGTTAGTATTTAACATTTAAATTCTGATTACGATTAAGAATTGAGTTGAATCAAGTATTTTAAAAAAATTGATGCACATATCAAAGAGTTTGTGAGATATCGAGGGATCAAGTATTAAAAAATCTAATAAAGAGTTAAGTTTTGAACATAAATATTTTTTGTGAGTACTTCTAATTCCTCCTACTAGCAGCAAGAAAATTTACTTCCTATAGGCTTGTTTAGGGTAACTATACATTTCTTCATTAAAAAAAAATTTCAAGTACTTCATGCTGAGTAATCGGTTCTCTTTGCCTAAGCAAGCATTGAATTTCACATCAAAAGATATGAAGGGCAAAGAAGCTCTATTGTAAAGCTAGTTTTAACTTGTAGCTTATTTGATTTGAGCAAATAAGTTTAAGAAATATTTTATACCTAGTGCCTTAAAACCATCTGGTTCGGAAGTCATTGGCTGAAAACTCGCTACATGAGTGAGACAGAAAGCTTAAGGAATTAAGATACTCAATAGTGGTACAATATTAAAAAAATATAAAATAAAAAAAAATACAATAAATAAAGGATGGAAGTAACAATACAATTATCCATATGAAGGTTAATGATTTGGAGATAAAGGTAAGGACAATTTAGAAAAAGTTTGAAAAAGATTTATTGTTCTTGGCTTAACTTCTACATTGATTAGTACTAATATCTCGATGACATATCTTACTCATGCTCTACTGAACATCAATGGCTCTTTTGAAAATTATCTAGTAAAATTTGAAATTCTAAGCTAAAAGGTACTTAACTCTAAATCCTTTCTTTATTCGAAGACGAGCAAAGTTTAACTTGGGGGGTGTGATCAGTGTATTAAATTTAGCATAAAAAGTATTAAAATATTAAATATTTAATCTTTATTATTTTATATTTGATACTTATTATGTTCTTTTTCAGAAATTATTAGTCATAGAGATTTTTATCACATTAAGCCTAAATTCAAGCTCAAATTCATCACATCCATAGCAAGAAATGTTGGGAATAAAGAACAAGCCAAGAAAAACAAAAATCAACCAAAAATTATCCAAAATTACTTAAAAATGACCTTCGATGCATGATGGATCGGCCACTCGGTCCACGAGCAGTCCACAGAATAGGGCGCGGCTCACAAGATGGTCCATAGACCGCGACACATTGGGTCCATGCACGGTCTATAGGAATAGTTCCTCTGGCTTTTATCACAGTGCATGGGAGTGAAAGGGGTTTTGCACTGGTGGACAACCCGGATTGATTTTCAGGCTCGATCAGACGGTCCATATTTGATCTGACTAAGAGAACTAAGCAACAGAAGGAGATTGAGCACTGATCGATGGCTAAGAGGTCGTAGAACATTTGATCGGATGGCTGAGGAAGCTCCATCCCATATATAATGGTGGTGGCCCACTAGTTTGGCACGATCTAATGGCCTAAAACAGTTTGAAGTGAGATCAGATGGTCAAGCTTCGCTGTGCTGAGAGAACTGATCTGAAGCAATTTTATGCGCCATCCAATGGTCCAAATCAAATCTTAAGCTCGATCAGACAGCCAGCATCGAATCTGACTGAGATGAGGAGTTTAAACGATGATTTTTGGGCAGATCTGGGTGGTTCAAAGTAGATCCAACAGTCAGAAAATACAGACACGAGATAGACATATTTTTAGGGGTTTTGGACTCTGTTTTCTACCAAAATTTGAGAAAAAAATTATCTATAAAAGGAGAGTCTAGGAATAGTAGAGAAAAGTAGAAAAATAGTAGAAAAATAAGAGAAAATATAAAAAAAATTAAAAAAGTATAGGAATCTAAAGAGAAGAAGGAGAGAAATCCAATTTGCTCTATGGAGTATGAAAGAAGAAGGAGAGATCATCAACCATCTTTCCGACGAGACTGCACCGATCAACTTCTGATTTTATTATAATTTATTTATTTTATTATTTTTTAATTTTTATAGTTAAATTTATTTTAATTAATATAAATTATTTTATATATTTAAATTTTTTTATTTATTTTTTATACTTTAAAATTTTTATTATGTATTTTATTGCAAGTAGAAGCTAGAATCTAAATAGTAAATCTTAGTACCAAGTTTATTTTTCATACTTTAATTTTTTTATTTCTAACTTAAATTATTTTTTTGAATTTTTTATAAATTAAAGATTTCAAATCAACACTATCTTCTCTATAGATTCAACCCAGCTCATTACTTTCTATATATTTTATTTTTTTAATTAAATTAAACTGATAACTATGGTGTCCTAATGACAACAACACACACTATCAAGAACTCATTCATCAGCCCTGACATCAATCATCGAATGATTCTCATAACTACATGAGGCACCCCAGGCTTTGTAAATGTGTTATAAAATTTATTTTGAACAATAAATATTAAACTCTAAAATGACTAAAATTTAAATATATTCAGTAAATATATATAGTGCTTATATAAGGCTCTGAATGTGGATAAGCTCTCTATCCTCCAATCGAGTCGGAGGTGCCACGAGCTGGGCAGATCCTCTACCACACCTTTGACTCTGAGAGCTGGATGTGGCTCTATGTGACTGTGGAGTCATTGGTGACCCCACATTATTTGAACTTGAGAGTATCAAAACATCATAAAGAATATTGTATTAGATAATAAAGGATAAAATAATATAAAAAAAATATCTAAAGTATTAGAGTTTATCTTATGGTACGTGTGGTCCAGAAACATACGAGCTGGCAGCATGAGAGCTCTCTCCTCAACTGCGATGGCTCTGACCTTAAGAAGATATGATCTATAATCTCTGAAAATAAAATAACTATGTATCATATTAGATTAACTATGTAGCAAAATAAATAATTATGTATTATATTTATTTAACTGTATATCATGATACCTTAATTTTGTACCAACAGACCAACACATTATCAGATACTGCTAGACGAGAATCATTTTTCTACTAGTACATTGCAGATGCTAACTAACAATCTTACATAACATCTTTCTTAGACAGTTTCCCCAGCATATTTTGCACATCTGGCTATTTTTGTGCTCGATATTCTATAGAGTCCAATCTCTCTTTGTACCAGCAAGGAGCACTACTCATCAACCTCTTCAGATGTTTGGTACCTTTCGGACTCTTCATCTGATTTTTCCTTTCTTCCACTTCTTCATCTTCTTCCTCTTCTTCCCTTCTTAGATAGGATTGTCCTTTAAAATAAACTCAAAATTATCTACCTCCTCATGTTGGCCATCACATAGGAGAAAATCTGGAGCATACAACTCTGCATCTATGAAAGACTGATGAACTCTAGACGTTACATCCTCTTGAAAGCATTCTGATGAATGGGACTCTTCTTCTTCTTCAAGTGTGTAATGAATGGTCGGAGACTTAATTTTGCATACAGCCTACTATTCTTTCTTCCTCTCTCTCTTGATGAGAATGGAGTATAATACACTTGAACAGCTTGTTGGGCTAGCACAAAGGGATCATTGACATATACTTTTGATCCATGTTTGATTTTAATAAGCCCATACCATGGATCAATCTTCATACAATTATCGATATCAAACCATCATCACTTAAACAGAATGACACTATTACCTCTAAGATAGGTCGACTTGATCACTTATTCGAGGATTCCATAGTAGTCACTCTCCACCTCTGTCCACTAGTAGTTCTTTATACATACATCATTGTTTATTATACTCTTATGATATCCATATTGCTGCGTGTGAAATTTGAAACCATTTATATTATCGCCAATATAACAAGTCACGTACTTTGTTGGCATATAACCTAATGGTCTTAGCTTCCTAGGTATAGATTCGCCCCTTTGAATAAATTGAAAAAATTAAAATAAATAAAATGACAACAGTCCTTACCAGTTGATGAAATCAATTTGTAAAATTCTATGAGTGCTGAGTAAAGATTTCTTCCTCACTTATGATCGGGTTGTCCTGTCTCAACATCTCATCATATTGCCTATACATGCATAAGATAAGTATATGATGATAAGTGATTAAAGAGTTGAGATTGTAACAGATACTTACTCAACATATGGATCGACCTCTGCATAGTTTAGCAAAATATATGTCTCTGTCTGTCAAATTTTAGTATCAGTTAATATCTGACGAACCTCATGCCCAAATTTACAAGCAAGATAGGCAAATATTGAGATCTCTACCTCTGATCCCTCACTACCATCATTATTCCATCCACTTGAGTCAGCTTTATCTATACACTAGGGTTAAAATAGTGACGATTGAATTAAAATTTTTCAATTATATAAGCCTCCACAATAGAACCTTCGACTCTGGCCTTATTTTTCACTTTCTTCTTGAGACTGTGCATGATCTTTCAAATGGATACATCCACATGTACTGCACTGGTCCCCCTATCCTAACTTTATATGCTAGATGAATCACGAGATGCTCTATGGAGTCGAAGAACTAGGAGGAATATCTTCTCCAGCTTGCATATAATCCTGACACTGCTAGCCTCAAGACTAGAATATGATCGGTAGATAGTTCGGTACCATAAATATCTCTGAAAAAAAATTAAGCTCGGTCAAAGAACTCCATATGGAGTTGGAAAGAAGATCACGCCAAGCCAATGAAGTAATCGTTGCATGAAGACATGACATTCATGGCTCTTTAGCCTATAGATCCTACAATCTTTGACATTGACGCATCGAGCTAGATTACTTGCATAACTATCTAAAATTTAAGAGTTTTACACCATTCACATACATCCTTTAACTGCTCTCTTTTTAAGGTGTAAGATGCTTTCAACTTTAGAAATTTTTCAAGTGACACCTCAACCAGCTCTAATAGAGGACGCTTGCATACGTTCTTCATATCTGCTCGAGCCTTGGGATTATCCTTTATCTTTCCCTTGATATCCATAATAGTGTAGAAAATATTATCAAATATATTTTTCTCAATGTGCATGATATCAAGGTTATGACAGATCAAATTGATCGATCAGTATGGTAATTTCTAGAAGATGCTATGCTTCATCCATTTATGAGTTCTATCGAACTCCTAAGGTTTCTACTTGTTAAATAGTATGCCAAACTGGACTTCATCTATTTGGGATACTCTCAGAAACACTTCCATACCACTGAGATGGGGGGGTGCATGGTCTTTTTCTATCTTATTCCTAATGAAACTATCCTGCTACTTTCAAAAAGTATGATGTTTAGACAAAAATTGACAATGACAATCGAACCAACAGGGCTTATGACCATGCTCCAGTTGAAATAATTTTATATTGTGCATGCAATAGG
>KE508210.1:19941-32846 GCA_000441515.1 Elaeis oleifera | reverse complement strand
CAAGTTTGGAAGGAAGAGAGGTGCCAATTAATTTTTTCCTAAAATTTTATGAAGAGTTTTTTGGGCATGTGAGATCCTGATCTCCTTCCCCACACCAACTCTCATTTATGAAATTTTTGGGATGCCCAAAAGGTGTTTGGCATGGACTCTATTGGCGCCCTCCTCTTGACCCAAACCCTAATCCCTTGCCTATAAAAAGGAGGCTCCAATAGTGGATGACCCATCTTGAGTTTCCTTACTGGTTTTATTTTTCTCTAGAGCTCTCCCTCTTCCTCTCTTCCTCCTCTAGGTCTTCTTCTCTTTTGGAGCATCCAAGATTTTTGAAGAAGAAGGGAAACATCAACCTTGAAAATCCTTGCAAGCTAGCACTTCCAAAGAGCCTGAATTGCATCCGTCTTCGTGTGGACATTCTGTTGAGGTCGAACGACTTTGTGTGGCTGCGAGTAATCTAAAGGAGCACCTATCCCAGTGTTGGACTAGTAGAGATCAAGAGTTTGCAGTTCGGTAATGGTTTCTGAACTTGATTGATTGTTTTTGATAGATCTAATGGTTAGATCTAGATCACAGCATCGATTAGATTGATGCAAATTTTTTTTTCAGATCTTATGTGCATGTTAAATCATATTATAGATCTTGATATGATAATTTAGATTAAATTTTATGCATATAAATAATTAATTATTCAATCTAATAGTTTCACTGTATAAATTTTAAAATTGCATGCATAGCACTACCGTATGTTTTCTTCATCTAAGTCCTTGCAAGCAAAGACAGACATAAAATGATGGAGGCCGAATACAACCTTTGTCTCCACCTTTGAATCATTGGAGGAAGATTTATGGACTCGAGGAGAGGATTCAGATGACCAATTCCCCACAGAAGCTTCAGATCGACTCATTCTCGACAAAAAAGAAGCAAAGAAGAAAAGACTAGTGAAACAAAAAACATGCTAAGGGGTTGAAGTTTGTACCTAATCTATTAGTCAGGGAAGGTCAAAGTGGAATTAGGAGCTCACCGAATAGGTGGAGATCGAATCTCAAGAAAATACCAATCTTACCAAGGTCAGGTTGCTGGAGGAACTACCAGAGCTAGCTTAAGTCTACTGGAGTTTGGTCAGAAATCGTAAGAGCCAAAAATATGAAGCCAATTCTATAAGTTTCAAGAATACCCGATTTATAAGAGGTCAGACAGCCCTGATCAAGTGATGGTTTGTCTGGCCTCCTTAGATTTTTTTTTGCCACGTGGCAGCTTGGCATTGGTCAAACTAAGCTCCCACAGATCGCCATGATTAGATGCTTGGATTGGGGTGATAGTTTGTCTGACCAGCCTGGATTGCGCCATGTGTCACCCTAGAGTTACCTTGCTAGTTAATCTCTCGAGATGCATTAATTTCAAGGATTTAGCTTGATTGGAGATGTGACCTCGATCATACAGGCATTGATACTCCTTCATCCAATCTCAAAACAAGCTCTTATTCAAAAGTGGAGGGAATTGATGTAGAGAAGATTCCCTCTAACTTTGGTGCATGCCAAGGAGGATCCAGCTTAGGTGGTCGACCTATTCACCTCAGCTACCATGGCCTGATGCAGCAAACCCATCAGTCCACGACACCCGATGGCCATTGCTATCAAGATCAATATCAAATAGTAACAATGCAGATAAGCCACTTGAAACCGTCAAATGATAACTCGCTCCAACCACGTGTTGCATGCAAGGCACAACCAGTACTTGTGCGATCCTCATGAATATGACCGCCGCTCACTACAGGAGTGGCCACTGGGCTCCCCTATAAATAGAGGAAGGCAGGGCACTCTCAGATGAGTCTATCGAGCCCCTTGAGCTCCCTTTGTTCTCATTCTCTTCCATAATTTATTAATCTCCAACTGACTTGAGCATCAGAGGGTCTCTATCAAAAATCCAATAAGAGAAAGACTACTTTTATAGATCCATCCTTTTCCTTGGCAGTTCAACCACTCAGCCAACCCTAATTCTCTTTGACCACACCAACCTCATCCTCATATCGGAGATCAACAGCAACTGTAGGCTTACAATATCAGTTAGCTTAAGAAATGATGAAGTGTCATCTTTATCTTGTTGTGAAAATCAGGTACCACTCTGATATCAATTATTGTGAAAATCTAGTACCACTTCAATACCAGCCGTGGACCGATCTCTTGTGTGAAAATCTGAGTTTTAATCTAGCAAATCGGAGAAGAGACAAAGAGAAGCACGGAAGCCTGATTGGATGGTCGATGGGGGCAGCAATGCTGCCTTCTTCCTTGGCATACAACCCTAGGTGGAGACTAGAGATGTGAGAGAGAGAGAGAGAGAGGCTACTAGGGTTTTCAGGAGAAAAAGCTCTGTTATTCATTTCCTCTTATCCTTGATATTACAAGACCTGTATATATACCAATTACAACGAGTTAAACAACCCAAGTCCAAAAAACTCCCTAGGCTAACCCATATATGAAGCACTCACTCAAGCCCAAGTCTTGTATGCTCTCATCCCATGGACTTAATCCCAGTCCAAACCTTGAGTTAGCCCCCTTAAGACCTCTCAAACTAGGTCTTAAGATATCTAGGATCAAATTCGACCCTAGACCCAACAAAATTTCATCTCACTATCTGCATGCACCTGAGTCGACTCAGATTGGGACTGAATCAACTCACCTAAAATCTAGTCGACTCAGATTCAGACTGGTACTGAGTCGACTAACCTGCTTGCCATCCACAGTTTTTCTGAGACTCTGTCTTTCTATTTGGCCTCCTCCTCTGAGACATAGTCTTAGAGTGGGTCGACTATGTCTTAAAGGAGGAGGCTAAATAGAAAGACAAGGTCTTAGAAAATTATGGATGGTACGTAGGTTAGTCGACTCAGTGCTAGTCTAAATCGACTAGGTTTCAGATGAGTCGACTCAGTCCCAGTTTAAGTCAACTCAAACATGTGTAGACAGTGAGATGAGATTTCTGTTTGGATCTAGGGTCGGGTTTGATCCTAGATGTCTTAAGACCTGGTTTGAGAGGTCTTAAGGGGGCTAACTCAAGATTTGGACTTTGATTAAGTCTGTGGGATGAGAGCACATAAGACTTGGGCTTGGGTGAGTGCTTTCATATATGAGTTAGACTAAAATTTTTGGACTTGGGTTGTTTAACTCATTGTAATTGATATATACACAGATCTTGTAATACCAAGGATAAAAGAAATAACTAACAGAGCTTTTTCTCCTGAAACCCTAGCTGCACCCTCTTATCCTTGGTATTACGAGATGTCTCTTCTTTTCCAGATAGAGTGTACCATTTTGTGAATTAAGATAAACAATAGAGGACTTCTAGGAATCCAATACTACAACAAGCATCTCACATAAGGCAATTCTATTAAAAAAAATTAATTTGAAAATTTTCATGACTCAACTACTTGGCTGCCAATCTTCATGCTAAAGGCAACATTTTGAGAAGAGAGAGTAGAAATCAACAATGGCCTCTGATAAGTAATTTACATTTACTATAGGTACACACCCATCCATTGGAAGAGTTTTCATGGTGGCATACCATTCCCTCCTCTCATTTCAACAGCAATGTTTTGAAGTTTCTAGGTACACCATGTGATATGTTCAGTGGATATAATATCTAGCCCAAAACCCTATCAGCTCCAACTAATAGAAAAACAACAAAAAAGTAGAGAAGACTCTCATTAGGAGTCTTCTCTCAGTGGACTCCTGATTGGAGTCGATGAACGACTTTGAAGAGAAGTCCAACTCCTTCCCCCTTCATCTCTATTTAAAGGGATAAGTCCCTTATGAACCCCATCATTGGCTGTCGATATTCACTAGAAGAAACATCTCTTTTCTTCTTCCAAACGTCCATCACTGAGTTCATCAAAAATCAAAGGCCAAATTGCAACCGAAAAGTTAGGTAAGAAGTCAGATTTCTTTTGGTTATTGTCTTTTCCATCTTCCTTATGTTAGAAAATCAGGTGGGCAGCATGTGTATATTTCAAAACCTTTTTAAAAATGCAACAAAAAATAAAATGGGTTAAACCCTTTAACCCGACATGCATAAGATCAAATCTAATCCTACCCAAAGTCCAGAAGAAAACATATATATAATCTGAAATTTAGAGACAAGTATGAGATCGGATCTCTATACCTTAGCGCGGGTAGATATTTACCACTTTTGATGATCACAGATTCGTGATGCTTGAGCCACACACATGTCCGACCTCTACGGATATCCATCGGGATCAATCTCGAACTGATCTTCTCGTAGTAGAATCTTCTTTCAAGAAGAATCTTAGCTTTGAGATCTTAGATCAACACTTTGATCTGGACTGTGGGATCAACTCCTTGATCTGCAACCTTCTTCTTCTTCTCATCGTTCTTCACTGTAGATGGACAGCACCTCTACTATTGGCATGTGAAAATATGGGATGCCAACCTTGGCATAGGAAGAGAAGAGAAGGAGGAGAGGAGGCATGGAGAAGGAGAGAGAGAGAGAGATTTTTTCTCACAAAAATTCTATCACTTAGAAACCCTAGAGACATTCTCTTTATATAGGTACTATCCTGACTCAAAATAGAAATCCAATTATCTTAAAAAGGTACATTCTTATCTTATAAGAATCTTCTATCTTTTTAATCTGATTTATTCTCAATAAAATCAGATATAATTCATAATCAGCCTCTTAAGGTAGGTACAAGAGGTGCCCATAGAATATAAGTCAGGTAGTTGGGGCGCCAAGAGGCACCAACTCTTGGCACCCCACATTAGGATTTTGATCAAGAGAGGGGGCGTGGCTCCTCTCTCTCTCTCCTCCACATCATACCACATAAGAGGGGCAGGCCCCTCTTACAATATCCTGGGATTTGGCACCCCAGTTCCTACCAAAATTGAAGGAAGGCGCCACCCATTCTTCCCTTTTATTCTACACACCACTTAGAGATAATTAAGAGATAATGAAGAGATAATGTTAGGATAATTATGCCAACTAATTGACTTAATCAAATTTTTTTAGACTCTCAATTAAGAGCCTAATTAAATTCAAATAGATTTTGATTAGGTTCAAGGCTATGGACTTGATCAAATCGAAGTCTCGAGAAGAATTAGGTTTAACCATGTGCTAGCATGATTCTCATAAACCTAATAAGATTTCAATAAGTCCTAACCCAATTAGAACTTCATAAGCCCAATTGACAAATTCGAGATTAAATCTCTTAATGTGTGATCTCATAAGTTTCATTCTATCTGACAGTGAGATATATTGTGATCTCTATCACAATATCATCGAAACTCTTTTGGATGGATTGAAATATTTTCAATTCTACCCTTCGAGGATCATCAATCATCAAGATGATGCTCGATGAGTCTCACAATCCATCAGTAATACCTAGCAGTATGTAGTGACAATTCAATAGAATGAAAGTACGAACTTTTAGATACAGTTATCGTATGATTCAGTCCTTCTATCGTAAGTCTCGACTTGATGGAGGTTATGGAGAACTCATCAGACTCCATCGTCAGTCATATGCAAGATTGACTCGACTCGAGTTCATTTGTGAATCTCGTAAAAACTCTTTTCCAGTATTCACATTTGCTTTGATCAAAGACTTTATAAACTCAGTCTCGTAAATCGCATAGGACTTCACCTTTCTACCAAGATCGATAGATTTCATCAAATTCTTAATATTTAAGAATATACAAAATCATCTTTGTTAATTTTAGGATAAATCATAGACATATAAATATGATTGGAATAGAAAAGTCCTTTATTGATAATGAAAAGTTACAAGTACAAGTTTTAAGTCCTAAAATTACATAATGTGTCAACCAACAATTAGCTTCTAGGGCACAAATCTAATACCTTAGACTTAATAAAAATTCATCCGATCGCATCGAATGCCAGGAGGAAGAATAGATTAGTAATTAAAATTTTCATAATATTTATAAAATTACCTTGATTAGCAGTAAAAATAATCAAGATTGAAGAAGCTCCTCGATCAATTTGCTTCACGAGATCTGGATACATGGATCCTCTACTTCACGTGGACACCAAACTATATAGAAAAGAGGAATGAACGTCTTCTTCGGAGAGAAAGGAGATGAAGCCTTGAGATCTGATTTCAAGGTCTTCGAACAACCCACACGCCACCATGCCAAGGGAGGAAGAATGCCCAAGAGGAGAGAGAAGCTCAGGGAGAGGTGATGCCTAAGAGAGAGGGGACTCCCACACCAAAAGAGATCTCTATGCCTAAGCCAAGGGTTGATTGCTTATTTCTCTTCTCCACACCCTCCTTAAATAGACAAGAGGTCCTAGATCAAATCAAACTCCTTTATGTACTAGAAATAAGACTCTCCAAGTTTGAATTAAATCTGAACTCTCTAAAGTATAAGGAATCCTAATCTAAGTAGGACAGGTGCTAACTTGCGCCTCCCTTCATTACGCCGCACGCCTAAGGGAGGGGGCTATTTCCAGCCCTTTTCCAACCACCTTGGTCAGCCCACATGGTAAGAGAATAGTTGAAAAATATGACTAAGTAGATCAAATCAGATTTGATTTAGATTTGGATTCAATTCGATCCAATTCGAATCTGATTTAAATTAATTTCAAAAACACTGCTGATTCTAATTCAATTAGGATTCTTGTCCAAGTCTAACTTGATAAATTAACCCAATCAAGTCTCAATAAATTAAGTCTAATTAAATTAGATTTGATCTAAAGTAATGAGAACTCAAGTTGAATCTCTCATAATTACTTAAATTATTGATTTGATTTAATTCATCTCCAGAATCAAATCCATATCTCATACGCAGTGCTAGCTGGATATAGTCAGTGTTTAATTCCGTATGATCTATAACTTAATTCTTAATTAAGCTAATCTATATGTTTAATCAAGTCTCATACTTTAAATTGAATATATAAATATTTGGTCAATTTTTTTACATTGTTTGACCTTTGTGCACAACTCCATAGGTTAGAATACTAAGCCGGTAGCATAGGAACTCTTTCCTATACTAATCGAAGTGATCATCTAGCAATGATACCCGATGTCCGGATAGATCGAATAATATTCAAGAACCTTGACATATGGTTACCGCATAATTCATCCCTTTGATCCTAATGCTCAAGGTGACCTAGGGTTTAACTGTCAACCCTGAAATAGTCATCCACATCGTATTTCAATCTTTCAAATCTATCATATGGATTACTCTGGCCAAAATTTTACTAAATTGAAATACAGTGATGCATTAACTCCTATAATTTGGAGGAGTCAATCTCATTTTGATCTACACACAGACTTCATAAGTACTTGCTATACCCAATAGCCTTCTATCATTGCATTGGAAATGAAGATAGTCCAGTACCTAAGCATAGTGAGTTGCTTGCAAGTCACTACGGTGATCTCAAGTCTGAGAGATACTTATGTCCATACATTTCACGAGCTACTCTTGATAGCAGAGCACTTAATGGATGAGTCATTTGTTCAGTGACGATGTACTCCTATATCTCACCTATGTGCCATATCAGTATCTTCACACTCTTTGGTTACAAGGATAACCAATTTATATGGCACACAATGACCTACACTTGATAAACATCATCATCTTATTAATGACATATCATTTGATCACAAACATATTTAAGAATTATTCAATAAATTCTTCTTTATTGATCATAATATAGTTAAGGACTTTATCATAATACAAGAGTTCTAATAATGAAGATGTAGATCTTGTGATAAAAAGCCAAATTACTTTTGTTCATTGATCAATAATTCATATACAAAATCTAATTATTTACAATAAGCCAATTAACTTTAGGACATAATTTCTAACAACTCTCACTTGGACTAAAGTCAATTGGGATATTATCTTATACCCATCTTGCACTATGATCATCAAATTTTTGATCCCAAGAGCTTTAGTGAAGGGGTCTGCCAGATTCTTTTTTTCGTCAATCTTTTGTAGCTTGATGTCACCTCGATCTGCGATTTCATGAACAATATGATAGCATCACAGAATGTGTTTGGTTCTATGATGGGATTTGGGCTCTTTTGTTTGTGCTATGGCTCTAGTACTATCACAATATAGTAAACAAGATCATCAATAGAGAAAACCACTCCAAGCTCAGTGATGAACTTTTTCAACCAAACAGTCTCTTTTGTAGCATCAGATGTCGCAACATATTCCACTTCGATACTGAGTCAGTCATCTTATGTTGCTTGAAACTCTTCCAACAAATCGCTCCTCCATTGATGGTGAACACAAAGTCCAACATACTTTTGCAGTCATCGTGATCTAACTAAAACTAAAATCAGTATATCCCACAAGTTTCAAGTCAGTGTCATCATATATAAGCTATTGGTCCTTAGTATTTCTCAAATACTTAAAAATTATCTTCACAACCTTCCAATGGTTCTCTTCCAGATCAGATTGGTACCTACTCACTACTTCTAATGAATAGGCTATATCCGATCTCGTACATGTTATGACGTATATGATAGATCCTACCACCGAAGTATATGAAATTCTACTTATATGCTCTTTCTTCTGAGGGGTTATCGCACAATCCTTCTTGGAGAGAGAAATTTTTTGGTCTATCGGTAGATTGCTCTTTTTGAAATTCTTCATGCTGAACTGTTTCAGTATAGTATCGATGTACGTGGATTGGGACAATCCAAACAACCTTTTAGATCTATCTCTATAGATCTTCATCCCTAGGATGTAGAATGCTTCTCCCAAATCTTTCATGGAGAACTGTAATGATAGCTACAGCTTTACACTTTGCAAAGTTGGAATATCATTTTTTATTAATAGTATGTCATCCACATATAGTATAAAAAAATAACTGCAAGATTGTTAATCTACTTGTAGATGCAAGGTTCTTCTCCATTCCTAATGAAGTCATATATTTTGATCGTCTTATCAAAATGCATTTTCTAACTCCTAGATATCTGTTTTAGTCCATAGATGGATCTATTTATCTTGCATACTTTAGATTCATCTGAGGATGTGAACCATTCAGTTTATATCATAGACACCTCTTCTTCCAGCTTCCCATTAAAGAAGGCGATTTTGATATTTATTTGCCAGATCTCAAAACCTAAGTGTGCCGCTATTGCAAGCATGATCCGGATAGACTTGAGCATTGCCATAGGAGAGAATATCTCATCATAGTCAATACCATAATGCTGATGGTATCTCTTGGCAACTAGATAAACTTTATAGATCTCTACCTTCCCGTCTGCTCCTCTTTTCCTCTTGAAAATTTATTTACACCCTATGGGTTTAATTCCTTCGAGTGGATCAACCAGTGTCCATACATCATTGATCTCCATGGACTTCATTTCAGATTTCATGGCATCAAGCCATTTTTAAGAGTCGAGCCTTTGCATTGCATTCATGTAGGTGATCGAATCCTTATCATTCTCATCTAGTTCGACAGGATCATCATCTCGAACCAAAAAATCATAGTATCTGTTTGATTGATGTGGTATACTATCGGATCTCCTTAATGGCACCTCTATAGACTCTGAATTTGATTCTCCAATCAAATTTGATTCTGTATGTACCGATATTTTAATCTCACAAACTTCACTAAGTTCGATTTTAGTGATATTAGTTTTTTTCCTAAGGAACTCCTTTTCTAAAAAGACTGTCCTATTGCTGATAAATACTTTTTGTTCTTCAGTGAGGTATAAGTAGTATCCTTTAGTTTCTTTGGGTACCCTACAAATAAGTATTTATCGGACCTAGATCCAAGCTTGTCTATCTGTAAACGTTTGATATAAATCGAACATCTCCAAATCCTAAGGTGTGAGAACACCAGCTTACATCCTGACCATTTCTCATATGGTGTTTTATTTATAGACTTGCTCAGATTAAATATGTAGCATGTAGTTTCAAGAGCATATCTCCAAAAGAAGATGGGTAGAGATGCAAAGCCCATCATGGATCGAACCATGTCTAACAGTATTCGATTCTTCCTTTCTGACATCTCATTATATTGTGGTGTTCTAGGAGGAGTCCATTGTGAGAGAATCTCATTCTATTCTAGATATGTCAAAAAATCACTGGTGAGGTATTCACCTCTTCAGTCTGACCAAAGAGTTTTAATACTCTTCCAGTCTATTTTCTACTTTATTACAGAATCATTTGAATATTCAAATGATTCAGATTTATGCTTCATAAGATAGACGTACTCATACCTCGATAGGTCATCAGTAAATGTAATAAAATAATAATTGTTAAAAAATGCTATGGTTTCGTATATGTAGTTTAAAATTTTTCTAAACCTTATACAGCGAAAATAATAAACTAAAATATTTTAATTAAATACATACCAGATCTGATCTAAAAACCATAGCTAAAATTTTGACATGAACATGCTACCACGATCTGAAATCTGAAAAAGAAAACAAACATTAGCAAAATCAAATCGGAGATCGAATCTCCATACCTTGGATCCTACGGATGTTCAAGATTCTGATCGTAGCCATGCATGCATCACGGAGATGCCTGATCAGAGCATCGAGATCATCGGTGTGCTAGCATCTTGCAAATCTCACTCTTCAGCTTTGGATCTATATCTCTTCTTCTAGATCTCGAAGAAGAAGATCGTTGCGCGAACTCTTTCGCACAGATCCGATGGGATCTGAATCAGATCGTCAAGAAGGGAAGAAGAACCTTTTTTCATCACTTCTTCTTTCTCTTTTCTCTCTTAGATCTGATCTCAATTAGATCTGGGCATTGGGGATGTAAGGAAGAAAGGAAGAGGAGGCGTTGAGATGATTTTGTCCTAAAGAAGTTGCCCACTTCTTAACTCCAAAAACTCACGTCCCCTTTAATTTTTGTCGCACCAAAAATTCTTATCCCATGCACAACCTCTTCTTAATGCCCTAAAAAATCAAATTTTATTTGATCTTAGGCGTTCAAATCCAAATCAATGGATAGAAGGGTCTGGAGATGAAGTTGTGCAGCAAGAAAAGAACTCCCACACAAATTAGCGCATGCCAATTCTTTTCCAAAAATTGTTATCACACAAAAATTTCCTTACACGCCATATCAGATGAGTTTTTATCCTATTTTAAATCAAATTTAAATAGGAATAAAATTTGAAATAAAGAGAATCCCAGATAAGGTGGTAGTTGGTGCCCCCTCTCCTTCACGGGTGCAAGAAGAAAAAAAAGGGGTGCGTCTCAATGCGCGCCCTTGCCAAGATTGGCGCCCCCTCTCCTTCACGGGTGCAAGAAGAAAAAAAAGGGGTGTGTCTCAATGCGTGCCCTCCCTTTCTTGGCATGAAATTTGGAGAGAGAGTCCTAAAAAATCTGAGCTCTCTGAGTCATGATTTTTTTGGTTCAAGTTAGATCTTAGTCGGATTCAAATCGAGTCTGAATCGAGTCGAATTCGAAAGGCTGTCAAGCCAGATCTAATCAAGCTTGAAATCCAAATCTGATTTGGATAATTAAACTTAATTAATATTAAATTAAATTAAATCTAATTAAATTAAATTTGATTTAAATTAATTAGAACTTAATCTATAATTTAATCAGTCTCAATAAAATTACAACATTTGCAATTAAGTCCCTGTGCTAACAATTTGTAGCTGCCAAAACTGTAATGATTACAAATTAGCTATTTTAAAATTCAAACTATCAATCTGATTGATAATTTGAATATGATCCAAGCCATTGATCAGGTCATGCTTCTTTATGTGTGACCCTTCAGGTTCTATTCTGTCTGATAGTGAGACATAACGTGATCTCCATCACAGTATCATCGAAACTCTTTTCGATAGGCTAGAATGATTCCAACTCACCTTAATAAGGATTGTTGATCCGAAAATGATCTTAGTGAGTTCTCACGATCCACCAATGATGTCTAGCAATATGTAGTGGTAATCTAGTAGAATAGAAAAGATGAACCTTTAGGTACAGTTATCGTGTGATATAATTCCTCCATCATGAGTCCCAACTAGATGGAGGTCATGGAGAACTCGTCAAACTCCATCATCAATCATATGCTAGATTAGCTTGACTCGAGTTCATTTGTGAATTTCATGAAAACTCTTTCCAGTATTCACTCTTACTCTAGCCAGAGATTTTTTGAACTCAATCTTGCGAATTGCATAGGACTTCTCCTTTTCTATCAAGATTGATAGATTCCATCTAGGTGCATCCTACTCCAAACAGCGAATTTGAACCTACAATAGCCAACATACATAGCAAGGACTCAAATAGCTAGAGACCAAGGGAACGTGCAGTCAAACTAAGTAGCTTCGCTACGAATAGCCAACACACCGTAGGTCAAAGGACTAGTCAAACCACTGCAGCATCGAAAAAATCACTGATGAGTGAGGAGACATCCAAGTGGTTTCTCATATTGATCACACTCAATGCAAGTTATTCTCTAACAACCATCTGTACTCTCATCTTAGTATCTCTACATCGCAGACTCGAGACCCATCTATCCTAAAGGGAGATGATTTGTGCATCGATCTTGAATGGATTGATCACTGTCCTCCGTGATGATTTTTAATTAAAGTATTTAGAATTAACCACTGTTGGTGCAAAAATCTGCCGGCGTCGGAGAAGCTGGAGTCGTGGGTGCCACGATCACCATCGGAACCTGCAAAAGGAAGTCTAAACCAGAGTTGAGGTTACTCCGACAAGACCCTCCGATGCTCAAGTCAGTTCTCTGCCTCAACAAGAATGGAGTGCTCGAATGAAAATTTTAGCAGAGTTTTGAGATAGAGTTTAGAGCTTAGAGAATAACGTATCTGGGGATCCCTTTTTATAGGCGGAGGGCGTAACAGATTGATAGCGACGTCCGCAACCGCATGGTGGTGGGTTGTTCAGGGCCATGAGTAGTTTGTTATGGAGAGTAGTGGAATGGAGTTGTGGCTATTATCGT
>KE508209.1:101959-113715 GCA_000441515.1 Elaeis oleifera | reverse complement strand
CAAGAGATGTGTAATCTATTGGAGGCAATTTCAATATTTTTGGAAGTATATTTTATAAAAAATCAAGTTTATATTTTTGAATCGACCCCATGAGTCGACTCATAGCTAAAAGGACGGAACGGCATGCGAAATTTTTGGCTGGCACACTCTGTGAGTTGACCCCATAGGTCGACTTTCAGGCATGAGTCGACCCTATGAGTCGACCTTTGCTACTTTGAAAGCCAAAATTACTGAACTGTAGTTTTCTACTATTTTTCATAGAGGTCGACCCCATGAGTCGACCCATGAGCATGAGTCGACCCTATGAGTCGACCCCTGTGACGGAAAATTTCCGCAATGGCTAGTTTTTACCCATTTTAATTGTATTTAATGCTCATTTAATGTGGTCTAACGGTTCTATTTCAGTCCAGATTACTCTCCACCATTATTTGAAGTTATAAAAGGCACTTAAAGGAGAAAATCAAAAAAGATAAAAAAAGAAAAAGAGATTTAAAAAGGTTCTTCAAGCATTCATTTCAACCCTAAGCAAGAGCCCACTTAAAGAGTTCAAGAAGCTTTATTCAAGTTCACCAACTTCTCAAGAGCTCATTGAAGTCTCCAACCACCTTGAGAAAATCAGAAAGAGCTTCCTTCTAATTATGTAAAGTGTATTTAAAGCCTTATTTGCTCATTAAAGGAGCTACATCTGTACTTTTATGTGATTAACTCCTATACTCTCTTTTTGAGTTGTTGATTTTGTTTGAAAGAATTTCAAAATGAGGAAAGATTGATCCGAATCTTGAATCGAATTGTATTGGATTGACTTGTACCTGAGAACAAGTGTTCTAGTTTGGGATAGCTAGAGTCGGAGGTTCCGACGTTGTATTCGGGTTGAATACAGTTTAGTGGATTTGAATTCTCAAGTAGGAGCTTGGGGAGTGGATGTAGGTGCAAGATTGACACCGAACCATTATAAATCTTCTTGTTTGTGTTGTGCTTAATTGCTCTTCTTTTAAACTTCTTTATTCTCTTTCATTCTTCCATCCAACTTCTACCTCTTGCATAAACTTCACTCTCCTAACTTATCCTATTCATTGTTAAACAATCTTCATAATTATAAGTTAAGTTTAAAGTTTTAAAAATCTAATTCAGCCCCCCTCTTGGATTCCATAGCTGGGCAACACATGACTACCCAGAAGTTTAAAATTTTGATGAAAATTATCAAAATATCCTTCAATGAAAATTTTTATGTAATTCAATCCTTCAGTCAAACAACATCCCAGATGAGCTATGGGTATGAAAATATGTCAAACCTAATCACTTATCATTATATATCTCGATCTAAAGTTGATGATTCAATTGGTGATACATTAGAACTTTTTTTTAATTATCATCCTGCTTTAGCCAAAGACTTTCGAATCATCATCCTATGAGATCAGATAGGATGTTTGCTTCCTTATTAGGAGTGATTGATCTCTTATTGATCACTCACAATCTCCATGCATACTTCACCATATCTAGAATACCCCACACAAGGATCAAAGAATAAAGTTAGGTAGTGAACCAAAATATTGATCTATGTACACAAGATACCGTGGTGACCTCAGGCCAAAGGATCACTTACACAACTCCCACTAAAAAACATCAGTTGACATGTAAATAAGACTCTTTCTGATATTCTCTCACAGGTCAATTCAGTAAACTCATTCTCTAATGAGCACCCATATCCTTGTATTAGTATCACCACATAAGTAGTTGTGAGATCAACCACTCTCATTTCTGAGCATACATAGAACATGCTAGTTTTACTAGTATCATTGATCTCTAACTCAATGTACTAATGACTAAAATATTTAGGTTAGGGCTATCAAAAATTAGATCTTACTGGCATGATCTCATCATAGCCCTAAAATTATTGTCTAAACATATGAGGTTCATTATAATCTTAAAATAAATAAGATGCAGCATATAATGAAATAAAATATTTATTTATTAATATAAATATCAATTTGTATGAGTCTGAAAGATAAATTACAATAAACATCTTATCACATCCCATATGTGATTGGCTTGTAGGATATTATTTTTCAATATCTAGTTTGTGCATCATCTCTTTGAGAAAATATGACCAAGCTACTATTGTGGGACAAGAGAAAAGGACCATTGAGATACTTATCCTTATATACATTTGATGTGTGTAGTCCATATGATGTGCTAACAAAAGAGTTGTCTCTACTTTGTTACTTTTATCGATGATCAGTCATGGTATGGGTAAGTATATGAGATATAAATTTGAAATTGTTAAAAAGTTCAAAGAATTTAGATGTAAAGTAGAGAAGTAAATCAAAAAATTTCTAAAGATACTTCGATCGGATCGAGGATGCAATATCAAAAAAAAAATTTCTCTGTTATCTCATATAATGGCATAGTTTCATATTGGATCTCTCTTAGTACATCTCAGCTCAATGAGATAAAAGAGTTATAGAACTATATAAGATATGATCCGATCCATGATGAACTTCACTGATTTATTTTATTTTTTTGGGGACATGCTTTATTTTTATGAAATTAGGTTCTCCTAAACCTGTTCCTACCATACTGTATGAGATATGGTATAGTGAGAACTTAATCTTAGTTATTTCAAGATCCAAGGATGTCCAGCCTGTTTCAAGGATAGCAGATGGATATGTTAGAGGATAGGTCTATAAAGCTCATCCTAAAAGAGTTTGAGATACTACTTTCTAATAGGATCACAATGTGATTATGATCCGACATGTTATCTTCTTGAAAAATTATTTATCCAAGATGAAGCAGTGGGAGAAAGGTTAAGCTCGAAGTGAGTGTCTCTGAAGAGCAGCGAGCTATAAGACCTAAAGAACTTATTTATGATGAGCCAGTATGCATATATTCCTCCTCCATCTCGTACATATAGTAGGATCTCCAATCCTCTCGAAAAGTACTTGGGTATGCTTAACAGAGGATGTAGAGAAAATTATTTCTCATGAGAGATAGAAAATATAGAGATGATCCTAAAACCTACAACGAGGCTATGTTGGACATTGACTCCAAGAAAGGGATTTGAATTAGCTTTCTTGACTAGATATCTTTTGAAGATTTCTACATAGAGTAGCTTATGGATTTTACTTCTTATGATAGGAGATCACAAAGTCTATAATACTATTGGAGTTGGAATATTCATTTCGATGATATGATCAAATTGTTTGATCAGAAATGAGAAATTATGTATTTTTTAAAAGGGTCAGTGAGAGTATCCAATACTGATATCGATTAAAATATGGTTGTATATAGAATTCTTCATGAAAGACATAAAGTAAGCATCCTATATTTTGAGAATATAAAGATCTATAGAGATAGATGTAATTGGATGCTTGTGTTTTCACAGATTAAGTATAGAGACCAGATACTAAAAGGGTTCAGCATAGAAATCTGAGAGAGGGGTCTGTTATCCTCTCAGATATAGATGTGTGCCATGTAATATATTTGAACTGATATAGTTAATACTGTGAATATCATGAGTAGATATCAGTTGTATCCAGACTGAGAGCACTGGATTACTGTGAAAACATCCTTAAGTACTTGAGAAGAACTCAAGATATATTCTTAATTTGGAGAAGGATCAAAGCTAGGAGTGAAAGGATACACCAATTCAGATTTTACGTCTATCCTTGATGGTAGAATATCTACATCATAGGTATAATCATGTCGATATCTTGGAAGGGTTCCAAGCAATCGATTGATGAAAGTTGAGTACACTGTAGATATGTAGGATGTATTCTGATTCTATTGTTAGTTGCAGAACTGGATGTCATAACACTATACTGCAAAGATAATGGCACCCCTTGCTAAGGAGCCTAGGTCTCACTAGATATTCAAGCACATAGTGCAGCAGAACACGTAACTATCTCAAGTAGAAATACTAGAGGTGCAGAGAGCAAACTCCACATAAGATGTGGTTAACCCACTGGTAAGTCACTTAGCTAGCCAAAACTAAGCCTATCTTATGAAGATGGAGCTTGGTATATGGCAGATTGGTTTTAAGATAAGTGAGAGATTGTTGGATGTATGCCCTAGAAGTCAATCTTAGCTGACACATATTATATTTTTAGGATATGATTTTATACTTTAAGATATTTATATTTTATTCATATTTATGTATCCATGAATCATCCAAGGGATTAACAAGATGATGACACATATTTTCAAAGAGTTGAAAATTCGAGACATGTGTCATTGATGGTTAATTCCTAAATTGCTCCTGATTATAGGATCATCATGAGGATGGTGATTGATCCAGATAGACCAATACATAGATCGCTTCCTTTGGACAGATGGTTCTCGAGTTTGCAGTGTAGTGACACTAGAGTAAGAGTGCAGGTGGTTGTTAGAGAATAACTAGCACGGAGTGTGACCAATACGAGAAGTCACGTGAATGTCCGCTCACTCGTTATTGACTTTCTCGATGCTGTAGTTGTATGACTGGTCCTTTGACCTGCGGTGCTCCAACTACTCGTAGTAAGACTGCTGGAGTTTGACTACACATAAATATGGATCTCAATGAGCCTTGTAGTGAATGTGGGCGATAATTGATCCACTGTAGGAGTAGGGTGTACACTTAGATGAAATCTTTTAACCCTAGCAGAACGGAGTAGTCCTATGAGATTTATAAAGCTGAGCCTTTAAGTCTATGGCTATAGCATTGTAATTAATAGAAAAGAGTTTTCATGAGAATCACATATAGACTCGAGCTGATTGAATTTATCATATCATCGATGATAAGATTTGACGATTCATCCATGACCTGTCATCTGATTGGAACTCACGATAGAGGGACTGTATCATGCATTAACTATACCTAGAGGTTCATCACCTTTTATTCTGCTGGATTGTCACTACATACTGCTAGGTATTATCAATCGATTATGAGACCCACGAGCATCATCTTGATAATCGATGATCCTTGGTGGACAAAGTTGGAATGGTTCCAACCCATTGAAAAGAGTTTCAATGATATTGTGATAGGGATCACAATATATCTCACTATTAGACAGAATAAAACCTATGGGAGCACACACAAAGAGGCTTTCGACTGATTAGATGGTTGAATTATGATTATGAATCATGATAGAATTTGATTATCAATTTAATTGATGATTAATCCAATGTAAAAGTTATATTAAGTAACTCGCTTTAGAGTTAGTATGTTCTAAAAGGATAAATTAATAATTGGATTACTAATTGGCTCAATTTAATTGAGCAATGGGATTTGTATCAAGTCTAATTAAATTAGATTTAATTTGACTTGACATGAATTTGATTTGATCAAACCTGATTGGGTTATCAGATAACCAAATTACATAGGAGAATGATTCCTAATTGAATTAGGATTTGGATTTGACTCAATTTTTAATTAGACTAGGATCTAAATAAGAATGTTTGAGTTCTGATTTGGATTAAAAATTCTCATATTCATGGACGCATCAAATCTTAATTGGATTAGGATTAAATTGAGTTTGACTCAAGCACTAAGAGAGAGTTCAAAGGGACTAGAACTCCTTCTCTAATTAGGTGATATCTAATCTAAATAGTTTGAACTCCAAATTAGATTTAGTTTTCTATCTATTTGGATCTAATCAGTTCTTAATATGATTAAGATTGGTTAGGATTTAAATTGATTTAAATCAGTCACTTAAAAGAGGAGTCCCATGAGATTAAAATTCCTCCTATCCATGCACCACATATTAGCCCCATGCCCCACTTTAATTAGCACCGATTTTTCTTCATAGGATGTGAGATGTTTTAGCATGTAATAAGTTCATGCCATCCTCTTTTCTCCCATGTGATATGGGGCGCAAACAATATAGTTGTGAGCGGCATCAAAAAACAAGAGTCCTAGGTTGTTTGGTCTCTTATCTCCTACCCAAAACCAAACTCTCTCCTATTTAAACAAGACCAAGTGAGGGGTGGCAACCAACATGATAAGATCAGATTTTTGACACCAAAAGAAAGGAAAGATGTGCATGGAAAATTGCAAGAGAGAGGTCGTGAGATGATGGTCCAAGGCGTGAGGTAAGTTGGATGTTTTTATCCCTTCTTTCTTACAACAACCAAAGGTTGGTTGTTAGGACATCTCTCTCTTTTGTCCATGTTTGGACATGAGTTTTTTCTTTTCTCTTTATCCAAAAGTTAGATAAAATTCTTACATCTCTAGTATAGATATTTGGTGCATGGATTTTAGGAAGAAAAGAGAAAAAATGATTCTTCTCATGATCCCTAGCGTAGAGATCAACATCCTCCTATATTCTTCTTCTTCTCTAAGAGTGTCTTGAGAGGAAATAAGATTTTTAACTGTCAAGATACGAACTCTACAAGGGAGCTAGCACCCCGATGAGATCATTAAGCTTCTGATCAGATTGAAGCCTCGTGTGGATATTTATAGAGGTCGGATGCTTGTGCAGTTTTAAAAGACCTTCGAAAGACATCTATGATCATCCATTCATGATGAAGATCGATCCATACAAGATATGTTCTCTATTTATTTTTCTCTATTTGATTTCTACATCTGAATCCTATCTCTCATATGATGATCCTATTTATGATTTTAAGATTTGATCTTATGCATGTTCAGATTAAACTAGATTTAATCTAAAATTTTTAAATTTATTTCATACTCTTTTGAAAAGTTTTTTGCATGCATGAAACCATAAAACTCCAACATATGGTACCTTGAGTATATGAATCTATATTTTGGTTCACTTTCTAACTTGATTCTCTGATGTTTGTGTGGGATGTTTTGGATATGGTGAAGTATGCATGGAGATTGTGAGTGGTTAATAAGGGATCGGTCACTCCTAATAAGGAGAGCGAATATCCTATATGATCTCATAGGTTGATGATTCTGAAAGTCTTGGGCCAAAGCAGGATGACAATTAAAAAAAATTTCTAATGTATCATCAAGTGATCAAGATATATTTAGATAAATAACTGAGCTTGACATGATTTTATGCCTATAGCTCATCTGGGGTGTTGTATGACTGAAGGATTGAATTACACGGTAACTTACCACTAAAGGATATTTTTGATATTTTTACTAAATTTTATCTCTTCTGGATAGTCATGACATATTGCTAGATGTCAATCTTGACTTGTGGACTCACAAGAATTAAAAAATTTAATTCAAAAATTAATTAAGAAGAGTCTTAGTTAATGGATGTATTTGGACTGATCTAGTCTAATCAGATTAGGGTTAGGTTAAAGCTTGAGTCCACTGCTGGCTAGATTTGGAATCCAATGGATCACACACTTTGAGATTTGATCTTAGTCAAATTTAATTAGAGTTTAATGTAAATCTTAGGGTTAATTTGATATGCTAGCACATTGTGTTAACCCAGGTTCTCAGTTAGATTAAGTTCAAAGTGTTTGAGCTTAACCAAACCTGTTACCTTTGACCTGATTGGATGAGGTCTAATTCATTTGGTTTCCTACCTAACCTGAAAGTGCTTTAAGTGTGGAAGGACTCCTTCATGCCATCTGGTTGTTCACACCAAAAATAATTATCGTCCACTGTCACACCCCCGATCCAAGATTGTGAGTTGAAGATTATGGCAACCGCTACATACTCATAGAAAACTCTCCCCACAAGTATGCAAGGCATCTTATCATACTATTATAAAGCATCAACGAAATAATTAATCAATAATTTAAATCCAAAATATAACAATCTAAATTTTAACTTTAATATTTAAATAAATTCAATAATGTTCAATAGGCCTTACAACAAATTTAATAAGACTTTCAATCTAAATAAAAGTATGGAGGTTCTGCTTCTAACCACTCTTCCATTCATTTCTTATATCATCTTAATTTTTTAATATCTGTAAAAATAGTAAAAATAAGAGGTAATGAGCTAGATAGCCCAGTAAGTAATGATCACTTTAAATAGATTTTATTAGGTATTAAATAATAATTATTTATAAAAATAAGTATATAGAGTTCATCAATTCGAAATCAATTTCAATTATGCAATACAATTCATGCTAAATTATTTTTTTCAAAATTCAAGTTTCTTTCGAGATCTCAATTTTTTCATTCTTAAGTTCTTTTCATCAACTATGAGCTATGACCATATTTTTCTGTGATAGGATCATAACACCACGTATCATCTTACGGCGAGCTGTGAATCATCAATAGCAAAATCCTTCGAAACCATTGGTCTCACTGACGGTTTGTCACTGGTCTCACTGGCGACATGTCATTGGTCTTACTGACGATATAAATTCTTAGGATAAATCAATTGTCAATGTATATGCCCCATTGGTGGGTCCTTTACATAGTCAGATTATCAATTCATATCATTCTTATATCAAAATTTTTCATAAATCATATCTCTTATTCTAGTTCGATAAGAAATACATAATCATATGGTATCGAAATCAATCAATATGATGCATAACGAAATCAATATGTTCAATCATGCTTCATCATAATATTTTAAAATAAGATATTCTTTATAACAAAATATCATTCATCCAATTCATACATCATTTCACAAATCATATCAAAAAATATATTATAATTTATCAAGAAATCTAAAAAAAGTGAAGCATTACTTATCTTATATGCATTCTAATAAATCTACATAATTCTAAATATTTTTCCAAATTTTTATTTATAGATCATATCACGATATCTCATGATCAAACATCCACAACCCTATACAGGATCAATTTCAATAATTAGAAAGAATATGAATAATTAAGAAAGATAGAATGGATGGATACCCGTATCCTATAATCCAGATTAGTCCGATCATCTAATTTCATCTGATCAAAATCTAATTAGAACATAGACGGTCTAAAGTTTGACTATCGGATCAAATCAGATTCGAAGTGATAGGACTGAAAATCTTTCATTGAGTACAAGAATCCAATAGAGAGACAACTTTAGAGGAGAGAGAAACTATAAAGATAAATCTGGCTAATCAGACGATATGGTTCAACAAATTCGATTGATCATATCAAGATAATTTAATCAAATCATGCTGAAATTATCATATGAATAATTCAATAGAATCATGGTGATAAAATCTAAAGGTATCTGGTCTGACCAAGGTGAGTGCCGGTATACTGTCCGATGATCACAGATCAAAATCCTTCATTAGGATCATTTAAATTCATTATCAATCTTTTCAGAGATGTAGAAAGTCCTAGGAGAAAATAATGTAGAGAGAGATAAATTTTAGAGAGAGAAAATTTTAGAGAGAGAAGGGAGAGAGAAACTAGAGAGAGAAGAGAGAAAGAGAGAGAACAGAGGAGAGAGAGTCTTTTTCTTTTTTTCTTCTTCCTCTTTGTTTCTTTTCTTTCTTTTCTTTCTTCTTTTTTTTCTTTCTTTCTTTTCTTTTCCTGTTTCTCTTTCTTCCTTCTTCTTCTTCCTTCGTTTAAATAGAACAGGAGACTGTGGTTCCCTTTTTGTTCTTTGGATCAAAAGCTCTGTCTGGCATGGTGGTGGCCGATGGCTGTCGGGGCTGTGACGGTGCAGCCCAAGAAACCCAGACCGACGGTCGGCGATGACCATCGACATTGGAAAACCAAAGAAAAGAGGGGTGGAAACAGCTGAAACAGGGGATGTTTTCCTCAAAGAAATCTGACAGTTGCCGATCGAAAATTTGAATTCAAAGGTTGAGAAAGATGGCAACATAATTTAACTTCTAGATTAGAGGATCTTACCTCTTTATCCGATGGTATTTTGCCCAAATTCCATCGACATGAAGAGCTTCATTTGAAATCAATAAGAAAAAAAAATGAGAGCAAAATCAGTGAGGGAGAGAGGGATCTCGATGTCCTCTTGGCAGTGGATGCTCACGACAGGGAGGGAATGAGGGTCTCCTCTTATAGAGGAGCCCCTAAAGTTTGGCTCAAACTCCTTTTCATCGGAGAAGAGGACTCCCGTCAGGAGTCTTCTTCTTGATGTTTCTTCTCTTTTTTTTTGATGCTTTAAAATCTGTGGAAGGGCCTTGTTGGGTCCTATTCAAAATGGGCTGAGTAAAATTGGTTTAGGGTATTACATTCTTCCCCTCTAAATAAATTTTATCCCAAATTTCTATCAAAGATTTTCAAACTTTAAAGTTTCATAATCATGATCTCATTTCCTATAAGAATAAGGTTCAGTACCTCATGATTTGATTCTTCTTATAGATGATCAAAATCAAATCCATCAACATCTTAATTTTCTGAATAAGAATTCTTTTCTTTCATCAAAATATCAACCGCTCTTAATTAATCAACCCATTATACGATAAGATAACATGCTTATATGAGTCACACGGTGACATCTAAATCAGTCAAGATTCAAAAAGTATTTTCTCTCATTCATGCTTTCAAAGATTGGAGATTCACTTTTTTAATCTCATCCTCAAACTTTTGATATTTTAATTTTCGATGCAACTTCATCATTAAATCATTTCATAAGGAAAAAGATCAATATCACCAATGTTGATTAGAATTGAAACCACTATTTTTGATCATCAAAAATTAGTCTCTCAATTCTAGATAAGGATATCAAATTTCTCACCAAAAATTCTTAACTACTCATGATTTGAACAATTTATCACAAGACATAAATAAATTTTACTATACACTCTGTAGATAAATATTTGAGTATAAAAATCTAAGATCAAAATCAAAGATCGATAAACAATCTCAATTTTTTTTTGAATAGATAAAAAAGTATAAGCTTCAAATATTTCAAATCTAAGATCGATAATCAATGTCAATTTTTTCTAATAGATAGAGAAATCTAAACTTCAATTCTAAAAGAAAGAAAATCTATTATTGAATATTCCTATCTAAGTTCAAGAATCAATGATCCAACCATCTAAGACTCAGGATCCTAAAAAGTTAGCTCAACATATGATAGGTGAACTTAGCTGTGAAAATCATACTAGGACATCCAACTTAGTCAACAAGTTAAGCCATTTTCTTTTTTTTGACAATAAGGTCATCCCATAAGAGAATAAAAAAATCAAATTGAGTATTTTGTTATAAAATTTTTCAAACTAAGAGAACATAATTTCCTCTTATAAATAATTCAAACTACCACACTTCCACTGCGGACTCTGATCTTGACCATCAATTTTTTTTTGATACATTTATGACTTTCAGTCAGACACCACCATATAGTAAGAATATTTCAAAGTTAAATTTCAGGCAACTCAAGAAAACTTTTTTAATTGTTATCCCTAATATGCATCAAACAACTCCATCTAAATTAAACCTTTGAGTCAATTGACAAAATCAAAACCATCATACAAGTAGTTGTTATAATTTAACATAAATTAAATTTTGATTCTTTTGTCAATTTCATCTAAACAATACCATATCAAACTCTAGCGAGTAAGAATAATTTGATGAATTTTTCTCAATCGATCGAATCAAGTTCTAAGGTCTTACATTAAACACATTAGAAAAATTAAGTCACTTATCTTTTGTAATGTTTCTTTTATTAAGACCTTTATCATCTATCAAAAACCTTCCATAATAATTATGCAAGCCACTTAAAGTCAAATTCTCCATTCAATATTAGATTTATTAGGGACTTCAATAACAATGGTAAAAGAACTCTAGATCCATCGTAATCTTAAAATTTTCAAACTAAAATTTTACATTGCGTCTCATAATCTCCAGTAGATATAACTAAAATCTTTTATCTTAATCCCAAGATGGCAATTAAGGATATCCAAAATAATCCAAAATTTCAAAAAT
>KE508207.1:62700-76036 GCA_000441515.1 Elaeis oleifera | reverse complement strand
GATTGCTCAACCGTCAACAGCTTGACGATTGGCTTTTTGGACACATTTCCAACAGTCATAGTATAACAAGATAGGGCCATCAACAAAGGGTGCCACTTCTAGCTCATCGATGAACTTTTACAGCCATACAGCTTCTTTTGCGACATCGGATGCCACGACATACTCTGCTTCACAAATGGAGTTAGTCATAGTGTGCTGCTTGGAACTCTTCCAATAGATTGCTCCACTATTCAAGATAAAAATATAACCCGACACACTCTTGCTATCATCATGGTCTGACTGAAAGTCAGAGTCGATAAATTTCACTACTTTCAAGTCAGTTTCACCATATATAAGCCACTGATCCTTAGTATTTCTCAAATATTTAAGGATGATCTTTACGACCTTCCAGTGGTTCTCTTTTGGATCAGACTGGAATCTACTCTCTACCTCTAGTGAGTATGCCATATCTGATCTTGCACATGTCATGGCGTACATTATAGAACCCACTGTCGAAGCATATGAAATTCTACTCATATGCTATCTCTCTTGATGGATTGTCGAAAAATCTTTCTTCGAGAGAAAATTTTTTGGCCTATCAGAAGATAGTCTTTCTTAGAATTCTCCATGCTAAACCACTTCAGCACGGTGTCAATATACGTGGACTGGGACAATCCAAGCAATCTTTTCGATCTATCTCTATAGATCTTCATTCCAAAGATGTAGAATGCTTCTCTCAAGTCCTTCATACAGAACTGAGATGATAACCAGACTTTTATTCTTGTAATGTAGAGATGTCATTTTTGATTAAGAGAATGTCATCCACATACAGTACGAGAAATACAATCACAGAATTATTTATCCATTTGTAAATGCAGAGTTCTTCTCCATTCCTAATGAAGCCATACGTTCTGATAACTTTATCAAAATGCATGTTCCAACTCTTGGATGCTTGCTTCAATCCATAGATAGATCTTTGAAGCTTGCACATCTTGGATTCATCTGTTGATGTGAAATCCTCAGGTTGTATCATATACGCCTCTTCTTACAGCTCTCCATTTAGAAAAGCTATTTTCACATCTATTTACTTGAATTCATAGTCCATGTATGCCACTATCGCAAGCATAATCCGAATGGATTTGAGTATTGTCACAGGAGAAAATATCTCATTATAATCAATACCATAACGCTGATGATAACCTTTGGCAACCAAACAGACTTTATAGGTCTTCACCTTCCTATCTGTGCCTCTCTTCCTTTTGAAGACCCACTTACGTCCTATGGGTTTAACCCCTTCAGGTGGGTCAACGATGTCTATACATCATTGACCTTTATAGACTCTATTTCGAATTTTATAGCTTCAAACCATTTATCAGAGTTGAACCTCTGCATTACATCTATATAGGTGATCGGATCCTCATTGTTCTTATCGAGTTCAACAGGATCCCCATCTCGCACCAAAAAACCATAGTATCTGTCCAGTTGATGTGATACTCTATCGGATCTCCTTAATGGTACCTCTACAATGAATTTCGAATTTGATCTCATCAAATTTGATTATGTGAGATCACTAGACTGTGTCAGTTCTACCTATTGAGCTTCCTCAAGTTCAACCTTAGAGGCATTAATTCTTTTCTCAAAATTTTTTTTCTAAAAAGACTGCCCTAAGACTGACAAACACCTTTTACTCATTAGTAAGATAGAAGTAATACCCCTTGGTTCTTGGGATACCTAATAAATTACATCTATCAGACCTGACTTCTAGTTTGTCCATTTTCAAATATTTGACATAAGTTGGACATCCCCAAACCTAAGGTGAGTGAGTGCTGGCTTATGTCCAGTCAATATCTCATATGGTGTTTTACTTACCGACTTACTAGAAATTCTATTAAGCACATAACAAGTTGACTCAAGTGCATATCCATAAAAAATATCGACAGAGTAGAAAATCCCATCATGGATCGAACCATGTCCAATAGGATTCGCTTCCTCCTTTTCGACACACCATTATACTGTGACGTTCCAGAAGGTATCCATTGAGAGACAATCCCATTCTCCTCAAGGTATATCAAAAATTTACTTGAGAGATATTCACCTCCTCGATCTGATCGAAGAGTTTTAATATTCTTTTTAGTTTGTTTCTCTACTTCATTACGAAAATATTTGAATATTTCAAACGATTCAGACTTATATTTCATCAAGTAGACGTACCCATACCTGGATAGGTCATCTGTGAACATAATGAAATAGTGATATCCTCTTCTAACACCTGTGCTCATAGGTCCACATACATCAGTGTATACTAGACCCAAAATATCACTGGCTCGTTCACTTTTTCAATAAAAGTGACTTGATCATCTTTCCAAATATACAAGACTCACAGGTAGGTAATGATTCATAATCGTTATTATCAAGAATACCTTCTTGTGCTAACCTGTTCATTCTATTCTTATTGATATGACCTAGCCTACAATGCTAAAGATAGGCATCCGTAATATCGACAATCTTAGGGCACTTATTTGACATATACATTACATTAGGCGTAGATACAACATAGATTTCATTATTCAACTGTCCACGCAAAATTGTAACACCATTCAAAATGATATCATAATTTTTTTATTGATATTTCAAAATTTGACTTGGCCAAGAGGCCTATAGAAATAATATTTAAAAGAAAACTGGGACAGTAATGACATTCATTAAGAATAATAGAATGAGATTCGAATACAAGCTTGATGATTCCTAAAGCTAGAACTGAAACTGATCTTCCATCTCCAACATTCAGGAATCTCTCACCATGTCCAAATCTCTCACTAACCTGAAGACCCTGCAATGAATTACAAATATTAATGGGGCTTTCACTAACCAATATCTAGATCATTATATCAAAAAGAGAGAAGTAATAAGGTGTTATCATATAAGTATCTTGTCCAGCAACTGATTGTTGCTTCTTCTTTAGCCTATTTGGGTGAAGAGAAGCTTTATATTGAGGACAATTCTTCTTTCAGTGACCCTGCTTCTTACAAAAAAATACTCTATCTAACTCTGATCGGCCTTGTACTTGGGCTTCTGGGTCTGACTCCCAGTACTTTACATCTTTTATTCTTTTTTTCCTTCTTAAAGGGATGACGCCACCCAAAAAAAATTCTCACTAATTTACTGTCTCTTTGTGGAGCTGGTGATCTTTCTCAAAGTCTGTAGCAACCCCAACAGACCGTGACAGTTCTCTATAGGCTTCGTCATTCTAAAATGATTGAGAAACAGTAGATAGGATTTGGGTAGGGAGTTCAAGATCGCATCTTTTTCCAGCTGTTCATGCAAAGAAATGCTGAGCTTATTCAGTTTCTCGATCTATTCGATCATGTATAATACATGATCGGTGACAGATGCACCCTCCCTCATTCGAGTGTTGAAAATGGTGCAACTAGTCTTATGCCGCTCAATATCCTCGAGAGTACCAAAGGACTCTCACAACACTTGGAGCATTTTCTCTGATTGAGCCTCTTCAAATTTTCAACTGAACTCTCATTCATGGAGGCCCGCATGATGCAATGAACCATGGTGCAGTTGTTGAGCCACTTTAAATAAGTATCTCGGACCGTGCCTCAGGTGTTGGGAGCAGGCTCCTCAGGTGTCGGATCCGTAATCACATACAAGATCTGCTCATTCTCCAAGATGATCTTTAACTTTCGATATCAATTATCGAAATTGGATCCCATCAACTTCTCACAGTCCAACAGTGATCGGAGCGACAAGTTTGAGGCCATATCTGCACACATAAAGAAAACTATAACCTAATTAGTATATGAATTTATTAAGCCTAAAGACATGGACTTTAGTCTAAAGGTTCTTTCATTATTTTATACGAATCGTTAGCCTCTACCTCCAATTCGAGGAATTACTTTAATTCTTTAGTAGGCACTAGAATCTACACAGACTGCACACGAGCCCGACTTTGGCTGGCTCACCCATGTGCATCCATGGGTAGGTTCATTAACCAATTATTCATCAAACAATTTTTAGTAGTTGATTTAGCCTCAGGTAACTTTTCAGTTGATTTTGATCTTCTCTGTAAGTGAAAGAATAGTGCCCTATAAGCCAATCACATGGGTGATGCGAAGAAACTTTTCTGTGATATCTTCCTACTTATTTGCATGACATTAGTTATTTTATTCATGAGGTATTATGTTTTATCATTTGTTGCAACATATTTTATGATTATGAAAACCCATAGATTAGGATAATGATTTTAGGGCTATGATGAGATCATGCCAGTGAGACCTAAAATTTGATAGCTCCAATCTAAAATATTTCAGTTATTAGATCATCGAGTCAGAGATCGATGATATCGATAAGACTGGTACATCCTATGTATGCTCGATGGAGAGGGTGGTTGATCTCACAATCACTTATATGATGACACTAATACAAGGATATAAATACTCATTAGAGAATGAGTTCACTGAACTGACCCGCATGAAAATATTTGATGGATCTTATAGCATGTCGACAGATGATTCTCTAGTGAGAGTGGTGCAAGTGATCCTTTAACCTGAGATCACCATGGTACCATATGTATACGGATTCTTACTTTAGTTTATTCTCTAGCATGACACTTTGAGATATGTCTGAGATATTTTGGTATGGTGAAGTGTGCATGGAGGTTGTGAGTGGTCAATAAGGAATCGGTCACTCCTTATAGGAGGAGAGAACATCCTATGTAATCTCATAGGATGATGACTCTGAGAGTCTCTGGCTAGAGTAGGGTTGAACAGTAGAATAAGTTTCTGCTGGTTCATCAATCGAGTCATCATCATCGGATCGAGATACATGTGGATAGGTATTTAGGTTTGATATATTTTCATACCCATGGCCTGTCTGGAATATTGTGTGATCGAAGAATTGAATAGCATAGTAACTCACCATAGAAGGATAATTTTGATATTTCTATCAAATTTTAAATCTTTCGAATAGTCATGATACATTGCTTGACGTCAATCTTGAACTTGTGAACTCATCAAAATTAAAGAGTTTAATTCGAGAATTAATTAAAAGAGTCCTAGTTGATTGAAACTCTTGAGCTGACCTAATCTAATCAGATTAGGATTGCGTCGAGAATCTGAGTCCACTACTGGCTAGATTTGGAACCCAATGGGTCACACACAATAAAATTTGATTTTGATCTAATCTATTTGGATTTATTGTAAATCTCATGGGTTAATTGAATTGCTAGCATATGAATTAACCTAAGTTTTCAATTGGGTTCAGTGCAAAGGTGTTTGTGCTAACCGTTGACTTGTTGCCTTGACCTAATGTGATTGGGTTTAAACCATCTAATTATTAGGTGGCTAATCTAATTTTTTTGAAAGAGTTCCATATGGAATCAATCTTCTCCATGCCAAAACTACATGCCAACATATTTGTCACGCCCCATTTATTTTAGGCGTTAAGAGGAGGAGTCCTTCTCTTTCACTCCTCTTAAAATCCTTAATATCTTTTGATGCATTCCTTTATTTTCTCATGTCATGAGATGACTCTTGGAATTATGGGCACAAAAGAGAAGGAAGAGTTCTTCTCTGGCAAGAAATTTGAAAGCCACAAAATAAATGAAACGCCCCTTCATGAGTGCGTTGAATATGGGAGAGTCCTTAATGTCATGGACTCTTAGTTTCATGCCATTTTTCTTATCCCACGTGCCATATGATGGCATATTAACTTTTTATAGCAAAAGAAGAGTCCTTCTGCTAGTCAATCACTTCTTATTCCATTCCATACTCTTTGGTTTTCATGAAAAAAATTAATTTGTACCATGTAATGGATAAGGGACGCCAACTCGTCCCATGGTATCGCCCCTTCTTTACTATAAAAATGGGGTGCTACATCAGGTTGGATGTGCCAATTGGGACTGAGGATAGGCATGAGAATGAGAAGAAAAGAGAGAAAAAAATTGAGATAAAGATAAGTAAAGGAAGAAAGAAAATAGAAAGGAAGGATGAGAAAAGGAAGCATGTGATGCCTGTCCTAAAATCAGATTGTTCATGTGTTGAACATATAATCTGATATTTGCATGATGAGATCATTTAAAAAATAATTCTTAAAGTGATCTTAGTAGAGGTCTCAAAGGTATACAAGTGGTGGTGCAATCCATTCTTGCAAAGGATGATCGACAGCGAACTTACCAGGAAGGCTGCAACACTATGATGAATTGGGAAGGGCCCTGATCAGTCCCATGTGGATCACCATTGGAGGGCTTCTATTTTGGAGTCTTGTAGAGATCACAAAATTACTAGATCATCATCTTCTTGTTGGTATATGACTTCTAATTTCTTCTTGTTATACATTCTTATTTTATTTAATTGCAATCGTCAAGGTGTTTTTAGGGCTTTTGTGTTTCGGTAGTCTAGTTTAATTATTAAACTTATTTTCAATAATTGAATACATGTAAAATTTTAAATTTATATTCTACTGCATCATCAAAATCCAATAGTGGTATCAGAGCCACTCTTGATTGATACAATCAAATATCATGTTATTATTGTGATATGGATTAGATCTAGTTCATATTATGTCAAAATCAGATTTTCTCATTAATGTTATTTGATGTTCTTGATGCATTTTTGTTAATGATAAAATATTATCAATCCATGATCATACTTAGATATGAAATTTCATGATCTTTAGAGACAAGTTTAAAGTTAGATCTTATGATCTATTTTCGATGGAAGTGTAAATCCTATGCATGTGATGCGCGAAGCCTTAGAATGATACATTGGATGTACATTGCCAAGACTTAAGATTTTTTGCATTTGATGTATTCACCAAAGATCCAAGGGCTGACCACCATGTTATTGGGCACTCACCATTGTGGGTCTTCCATCTTGGTTGTTGTCCTAGGTATGTGTGGAGCCAAAAAAATTTGATCATAGAAAGGATGCATCAGACATGGATGAGGATTTTTGCCGATGGATTTGTTAACTATAATTCTTTGATGTAATATAATTAGAATTAATGATTATAGATTAAATCAAATTTATAGTTCTAATTTGATTAGAAGTTATATTTAATTTAGATTGATCATAATTTTATTTACCTAATTTGATTAGGATTTGGGTCATAGTTGACCGAATCTATGCTAACCTAATTGATTTAGGTTAACCTAAGAATTAGTCAACCCAACTCAAAAAGGATGACAACAGATTGACTTAAAATTAATATTTGGGTCAAGAGTTGAATCTGAATCAAAAACTCTAGATGGACCTTATGCCCGAATATTTAAACATCTCTATTGATATATTTATGAATGATATCACAATTAAAATAACATAAGTAGTTTGTTATCATTGTTATAAAATGTATGTTGAGTGATTATAGACTATGGTACATCCATGTGATGGATGTATATATGAATGCTTCCATGTTAGCTGATTATATAAGTACATCTACAAAAATTGCAATAGGACTGGGTGCCCCTGATGCATTGTATAATCAACTATATCCTTCTTTTGTATATTTCCAACTATTGATTGAGATCTTTATATATTGATGTAAAATTATAGAAAAAAAATATTTGAAATAGATAGAAATTATTCTTTATATTTTTAGATAAAGATCGAGTATTCATGAAAGTCTTCATGAAGATGAAGATTGGACTATCAGGTATTTGAGAGCTAAGGCGCATTAAAATTGACCATGAGATGATTCAATCTATGATGCACTTAGGGTTCCACCCATTAATCATCTTATGGCTCGAATGATTTTTCAGAAGTCCATAACCATTAGATTTCTATTTATATACTCTTACTTGCTGGTAGTTAGAATTAAAATTATATATGATGTATTTTTATTTATATATATTTTGGATGTGCTTGAGACCTAAGTCCCTCGTTTAAATTATATTAAGTTATAACAGTGAAGTGTTGAGAACACTACCCATATCTTCCTCCATGCTAAGCCACTATTACGTCAAAAACTATAGTAGGCTTGTTGTGCTATCCATAAGGCTTGCTGTGGGAAGTGATTTGATACTGTCTTGGTGCATAATGAAGTTAATGGTACTTAGCTCATACTAAGTCAATAGAGTATGTCAAAAACTATGGTGAGTTTGTTGTGCTATCCATAAAGCTTACTATAGGGATTGATATGATGTTGACTAAGTGATGCTTATGGCATATTTTGGTAGTGCTACTTTGTTGTGCTATCCACAAGGATAGTATTATACAGATATGATCATATAGGATTGAAGGGTATAATTTAACTAAATACTATAGTTCGTTGTGCTATCCATAAGGCTATAAGTATTTTAGAGATAAAAGTTATGTTGAGAATTGCATGAGATGCAATTGGTAAAGAGTTACCTATCCTTGAACTCATAGGAGTTTGTTGTGCTATCCACAAGGCTTTTTATGAGAAATTGAGATCTCAACCCCACTAAAAAACTTGATGATAAGTTTCTTTAATTTTCATATTCGAGGATTATGAAATTTGCTAAAATAGTGTGAGACACATTTAGATAAAAATCTCATCTAAATTATGCATGTCATCATGAGTAGTCTTTTATATTTTTATATATCTATATCTTCATTATCACTGCAAGATATTTTTAATATTTTTAAATTGATCGAACTTCATGAACTGGTTGGGAATATGGGAATAGTTCTAATATAGGAGATAGTCTCCTATTCTCCTGATTTCGATTTGTTCAGAGATGATACTATTAAGAAGGAAAAACTGCATATGTGATATGACAGTATGACTGTCAAATATATCCTGATTAACTTAATCATGCGATTAAGTTATTATCATAGATAGTGAGTTAATCTAGGATTTGATCCTACTAATTCTCCTGCATTCCTTCTTTAGTATCTCCTAAGAGAAGAAAGGTAAAGAATGTCTTCACCATAGGTGTCATTATCATTACCATAATAATGAGCACTAGAGATAAATTGCAAGAGTTATCTTATAAGTGTGAAGTAGTAGCAGGATGCAAAAGTTGCATTTGCTAATGATTTGTATGTGATACAAACTAATGTATCATTGAGTGTTTTAGCTTTAGAATTTTGGGTATGTGATACCTTATATAGGTTCCACTTATGCAAAGTATTGCTGGACCTATAAAGCTAAAGAAGGTGACTATATGCTTTTTAACACTGATGGATAGTCCATTCATGCAAGGCTGTAGGAACCTATATAACTTTCTAGCAAGGTTTAGAAACAAATAGACCATTGTTATATGCCTAAATTTATCAAGAATATTATTTCAATTCTTTGTTATTATAACATGGATTTGAAATTAATGTAAAGAGTAAAAGTTACTCTCCTTCTGGTAAATTTTATGGCTATGGATTTATGATAAGGATCTCATATTTCTATCACTTAATGATGTTATTCTTCATGTTGATGAGAACAAGAAAAGAATATATGATGGTCACATATCTCTGACACTGCCAACTTGACCATTTTTATGAGTCAACGATGAACAAGTAATACAAAGAAGAGTTCTTTGTCTATATGATTTTGAATCATATAGAACTTGTAAATCCTGTCTCATGGATAAAATGATCAAGATCCCATTTACTGGATATGAGAAAAGGTGCAAGCATATTATTACGCCTTATACATTTGGATGTTCAAAGGTTAATAATATCTCGATCCAGAGACGGACACTACATATGAGATATGGTATATTCTTTAATTTGCTTCACAAATCTTGTTCTGAAGGAATGCCTTAGATATTGCTGCATATATTTTGAATTAGATCCTGTCAAAATTTGTTACTAGCACTCCATATGAAAAATAAAAGAGGCAAGTTGACCAACTTATGTGAAAAGAGTTGATGTACATAAGTTTTATGCTAGATCAGGTTTGTATAAGTTTATAGGTTATCCTAAGAATAGTATATGATACAATTTTTATCACCCTATTGGACAAAAGATATTTTATTAGTAGGTATGCCACTTTTTGAAAAAAAAAAATTTCTATGAAGGGGACAGTGGGAGGATAATTGAACTTGAGAAGTTCAAGACCTATAAACTTTTTCATTATAATTTGTGGAGTGTCCACAAGTTGATCCTCGACCAAATATGCCCATTGATGAGGCACAACCATGATACACACCACCACACCGAAGGTCAATCTGAGTGTGTAATGTACCACTCAAAATATGGATTTGTTATTGTGAATGACAGTACACCATACATCATTGAAAATGATGTTTTCTTGATCTATTCAAAAATAGTTATGAGTAGAGACTCTGACAGATGCATGAAATTCAAAATGAACTCCCTATATATCAATCAAGTATGGACTATGGTTAAAGTACCTATGGGTGTGATCCAATAGGTTGCTAATAGAAATGTCAATCCAAATTTTTCTTGCTATAGCTGTACCCTATCTAGAGAGTTTATCTCTAACGGGAGGGTAAATCTATTGATGGATTATAGCAAGTATTGAGGAGTAGATACTTCTATTTTTGATAAGATAGTCTAAATGTTTAACTTTATCAAATATGGATGAACTGTGTGTGCAAGAAGATAAATGAGAGACCCACTAATTTCTTAGTAATTGTATATGAATGACATACAGTATATTGGAAAGGTAGTCCCAATATTGCACTTGGTCAATCACATGCTTTTACAAAGTTTTATGGAAAAGACTTGGGTGTAGCATCCAATATACTTGGCATCTATAGTGATAGGTGTAAGTGGATGTTAGACTTGCTCCAGTCAAGATACATGAATTTTTGTTGAAGGGGTTCAATATGAATGGATGTAAAAGTATTATTTACCCATATATTTAATGTACCTAGCCTAATGTGGTTTATGCCATGTGCATAATCATTATTTTCAGGCAGATCCATAATAGGATCTTTTGAAAACTATGAAAATCATTCTCAAAAGTACTAGAGAAGTACTAGAGGAGTGGTGAATTGAAAGAGTTCCAAACGGCAAACTAGGTTTAACTCAGTTAATTGCTGTGAGTAAAGATTGCTAAGAAAAATCGCCTGATGAAAGGGTTCATCACTGAGATGGGTGTGGTCTCACTAGGAACCCACACACATCCTGAGGCACTTTCACCTTATTCATGATTTGATCATAAAATGAGTTCATATTAAGAACAGTATAATGGACCAGCTCACTAAAGCCTTAACACAGCAGCAGTGTGTTCGCCTCCTTGATTGCATGGGCATCAAGTACAGAGGCGATTGACTTTAGTACAAGTGAGAGATTGAAAGAATAGTACCCTACAAGCCAATCGCATGGGTGATGCGAAGAAATATTTTGTGATATCTTTCTACTCATTTGCATGACATTAGTTATTTATTCATGAGGTATTGTATTTTATCATTTGCTGTATCATATTTTATGATTATGATAAATCTCATAGATTAGGGTAATGATTTTAGGACCATGATGGGATTATGCCAGTGAGATTTGAAATCTTGATAGCTCCAATCTAAAATATTTTCAATCGTTAGATCATCGAGTCAGAGATCAATGATACCGATAAGACAGGTACATCCTATGTATGCTCGATAGAGAGGATGGTTGATCTCATAATTATTTATGTGGTAACACTAATACAAAGATGTAGGTACTCATTAGAGAATGAATTCACTGAACTGACCCGTATGAAGAATATTTGATGGATCCTTACAGCATGTCGACAGATGATTCTCCAGTGAGAGTAGTGCAAGTGATCTTTTAACTTGATATCACCATGGTACCTTATGTATATGGATCCTTACTTTGGTTTATTCCCTAGCATGCCACTTTGAGATGTGTCTGAGATATTTTGGTTATGGTGAAGTATGCATGGAGGTTGTGAGTGGTCAATAAAGAATCGATCACTTCTTGTAGGAGGAGAAAATATCCTATATGATCTTATAGGATGATGACTCTGAGAGTCTCTAGCCAGAGCAGGGATGAATAGTAGAAAAATTTCTATTGGTTCATCCACTGAGTCATCATCATCGGATCAAGATACATATGGATAGATATTTGAGTTTGACATATTTTCATACCCATGGCCTATTTGGAATGTTGTGTGATCGAAGGATTGAATTGCACAGTAACTCACCACGGAAGGATAATTTGATATTTTATCAAATTTCAAATCTTTCGGATAATCATGACATATTGCTAGACATCAATCTTGACTTGTAGACTCGTCAAAATTAAAAGAGTATAATTCAAGAATTAATTAGAAAGAGTCCTAGTTGATTGGGACTCTCAAGATGACCCAGTCTAATCGGATTAGGATTGCATCGAGAGTCTAAGTCCACTGCTGGTTAGATTTGGAATCTAATGGGTTACACATAATAGGAATTTGATCTTGATTTAATCAATTTGGATTTATTATAAATTCAATGGGTTAATTGAATTGCTAGCACATGAATTAACCCAAATTTCAAATTGGGTTCAGTGCAAAGGTGTTTGTGCTAACCCTTGACTTGTTGCCTTGATCTAATGTGATTGAGTTTGAACCATCTAATTGTTAGATGGTTGATCTACTTTTTATGGAAGAGTTCCATATGGAATCAACCTTCTCCACACCAAACCACACGCCAATATATTTATCATGCCCCATTTATTTTAGGTGATAAGAGGAGTCCTTCTCTTTCACTCCTCTTAAAATCCTTACCATCTTTCAATGCATTTCTTTATTTCCTCATGTCATGTGATGACTCTTGGAATTGTGGGCACAGAAGAGAAGGAAGAGTCCTTCTCTGGCAAGAAATTTGAATGCCACAAAATTAATGGGATAACCCTTCACGAGTGCATTGAATATGGAAGAGTCCTTAATGTCATGGACTCTTAGTTTCACGCCATTTTTCTTATCCCACGCGCCATATGATGGTGTATTAATTTTCTTAGTAGAGGAAGAGTCCTTCTGCTGATCAATCACTTCTTATTCCATGCTATACTCTTTGGTTTCCATGAAAAAAATTAATTTATACCGTGTAATGGATAAGGGATGCCAAGAGTTGGCGTCCCATGGTATTGCCCCTTATTTCCTATAAAAAAGGGGTACTACTGTTGGAAAATATATCTCAAAAGTCATTCATCAATCTGTTGATGGTTGAGCAACCTTGTATTGTAATTGATTTCTTAATAAATAAATATATTTTTGATATTTTCATCATAAGTTTTCATCTTCTAACGAACTCCGTTGTTGTGATGAAGTCCTTAGGACTATTTAGGTTCGATAAAGAGAGGATTTATCGATTAGTCTTTAAAACTGTTCACGACCAAATGATAGGCTGTTAATAAGGACGACAGCTTCTATTGAGCATAGGTCACTGTAGGCCATATGGGTTGGTTGTCCTCTTAACCAAGGAGTGTGAAGACACTGGTAT
>KE508206.1:14245-26360 GCA_000441515.1 Elaeis oleifera | reverse complement strand
TCCGCACCCGCCTGCATGTCCGCCTGCGCGTCCACCGCGTTCGCCGTCGCCCGCGTTCCTTGCGCGTCCACTGCCGCTCGCGCCACGCCCGCTGTGCCGCTCGCCTGCGCCCACGCCCGCATTCCCCCGCGTGAGAAAGCGCCCGTGAAGCAATGAAAGCACCGTGAAACATTACGTCCAATTACCAAAAAATTTTTGTTTCTTTAAAATGACGCCTACATCTTTTGGGTTCCTTGCATAGTATCTTCATTTTCTATAATACCATATGCATCCTTCTTTTATTTTAATTTTGTTTTAAGTCCAATTTTCTTCAAACTTGAATCTTTTTTATCTGCGAATCGGACTCTTTATATCGGCGATCACCTTTCCTGTAAAACATAAAAAGAAGCATCAAATTCTTAATAAATAAATAAATTAAATATAATTTTCTGCTTTAAAACACTTAAATTAAGTGTTTATCAGCCCTCAATCCCAATCAGCTGGATAATTTTGATATGCTGCAATGGTGAAAATCATAGCAAAATATCTTTCTAATGCTTGCTACTATGGCGCAAGACATCCTGATCGTGCCAATATCTACAGTCGCTTTAAAATCTGCATTCAGCGCCGGTGGACAAGTCTTGAACGAGAAGAGAAGTAGAATGAACAAAGAATCTATAAAGATGTGTGTCTACTTCAAGGATTGGCCAGATGCGGAGAGCCAACTCTAAGATATTGACGAATATCTAACAAGTTTTGAAGATGATACGAACACAACCACCATCAACGAATTCACAACTTCTGTTATCAAGACAGGATTTCAATAATTTAATTTGAAACATATCAAGTTTATTTTTAATATAATAAAATTATGATATATTTTTAATTATTTTTTTGAATCTTTGCATTTTCTGTAATTTGAACAACAAGCAATTCAGTTATCAATAAAAATTTTGTGATATTTTTCATAATCTTTCTATATGTATATTTCAATAATATTTTTTTTCAATTTTTTTAAAATTAAAGGCTAAAAATTAAACATCAACCTTAAAGTTAAAATATTATTTTTTAAATTAATATTAAATAAAATAAAATGAGCCTGACGGGCCTAGCATGGCCAGGCCCGCATGGGTCTAGACGGGTTCGGCCGGGCTAGGCTTGATCCGCATAAATTTGGGCCTTGAGCCGGCTCCGAAGGTATGTTTAAAAAACGGGCCAGGGCCGACCAACCCGATCCGTGCCTTCCCGCGCCCGGCCCAGGCCCAGGCCCAGGCCCGGCCCGTTGGCGTTGCTGCGAGCACGAGGAAAGCGATAAGATCGAAACTTCCGCTCCATCCAAACAACACCTCTCTCCCGCTTCCCGTTTCCCTTCTCACTCCGTCATCTCATCCCCTGTTGCTTCGCCCGCCATCCAAAGCTGAATACTCCCTAAAACCCTGAGCCGGCTCGGGGGTTTCGATTCGCCGTGAAAGCTCCGACGCTCGATCCTTGATCTCTTTCTCCCTCTCGTCCCTCTTCTCTTCCGACTATCTCTTCGAGAGGAGAGCCATGGTTTGTCTCAGCGTGCTCCCATCTCTCTGTCCCTGTGGGCTCTCCCGGAGACCCAGGCTTCCGAAATCCATAGTTCGGTGCTCCCTCGGATCTTCTTCCTCGGTCCCAGGTCTCTTCTCTTATTTCCCTCTCCAGATTAGGTGCCAGCTTGTTTTGATTGCGACTTTAGATAGATAGGTCTGGGTTTCCTGCGTCTTTAAATTGGCTTCTAATGTTTATGGTTGTATTTCCCCTTTTTTGGCCCCTTTATTGAAGAATAAATGTCGATTTAGATGCTCTCACGACGACTTTGGAACGACATAAATGCTAATAACAAAGTATCTGTACTAGCTGGGATGGAGGACACTGGCAAAATTTCGTTGGCCCATCTAATTTGGAGTTTGGACAGCTTCTGATGTCAAAGATTTATGGTTTTTTTCTACAGTGCCTAACGTTTATTTTTGCAGGCAGGCTTCATCTTGTGGCTATCCTTTGAACCATTTTTATGTATCTCCCAAGGCCACACTGTCCAGATTATGAATTTGGGCTCCGTGGCTATCTTCACCTGATTGCTGTACATATACCATTTTTGTTTGGCAGCATAATGCTAATAATATTGCCTAAATTCGTTGTACCTTTACGCCCTGCACTCGTATCCTGTCAGTGTGTGAATATCTTTTTATGTTTTAGGTGGCAAAAGATAGTACTGTAATTGTTGACCTTGTAGCTTTTGTTTATTGGTGAAAGCAATAATGTGAGGTTCTCATAACTGCTAATTCTTTGGTTTTCACGTATATTCTTTGTAGTCTTACTGCCAGCACATTGACATCTCAATTGTAGGTGCCCAGGAATCGAAAGTTTCCCGCAGAAAATCCAGAAGAACTGAGGGGTACGAAAGAGCATGGAAGATCCTGTCCAGCGCAAATTGGAACAGTTTTATGAAGGATTAGATGGTCCACCACTCCGTGTGCTTCCAATAGGTGGTTTGGGGGAAATTGGGATGAACTGCATGCTTGTAGGAAACTATGACCGTTATATCTTAATTGATGCAGGTGTCATGTTCCCAGAGTATGTTTCACAAAGTCATTTGCATTTGCATTACCTATTGCAGCTATACTCCAGCCTGTCTTATGTATATACGTGATTTAACTGTGAATATCAAAGCTCAAAAGCCTATCAATTTAGGTTGCAGCAAGAGGTTTTCAATTTCATGAGCATGGCTTTTTGCCCAATTGCTAAACCTTAGGAATTTTGACCAACTGCTGGATTTCCGGAGATTTTTTTTTTAAAACACACCTGGAAAGCTACTTTCAAAAATGGATGAAAATCATAGAATAACATATTTGTTTTCTTTCTTTCTTTTTCTAGTGCACGCAAATAAAGCTTTCATGAAGTGCTAGAACACACAACAGAACTTTTTTTTATGGCATTTGTAGGAAGCGGCTGTTTTCCTTCTATATGCTAGCTGTTGTAGCACCTTAATCATATTATATTCAAGTCCTAGCCATGCTGCAATTTAAAATTTTGTGTGAAAATGCTTTATTTTGTGCATATCCTTTTCTATCTTTTATTTTACATTTTGCATGTTTTATATGTCCTGCATGTCTGCTGACTTTTCTAATACAGTGACATCGTATGTTGTGCTTCTATTTACTTCTTATCATTCCTCATGGGTACTTCTTTGGTTTTAAATGGCTGTATTACGTGCATAATAGTTATGATGAGTTTGGAGTCCAAAAGATTGTACCTGATACAACTTTCATCAAGAGATGGAGCCATAAAATTGAAGCAGTTGTTATAACACATGGCCACGAGGATCACATTGGTGCGTTGCCTTGGGTAAAGTTTTCCTTCTAATGATTGAATGGTTGTATTGTTCTATATTTGGCATTATGATGATTCTCTATTTAATTAATTCAAATGAAATTCATCGTAACAGTTATAAGTTATGTATTCAAATATGTTTTATTAGAGAATGGCCATTTGCATCACCTTTCCCGATTGGTGAGGTTATACTCAGAACATAATAAGCAGGATGATTTGGGAAGATGACTATGTTTAAGTGTCTCCTGCAATTGGTTGTTGGTCTCAACTGAACCAAAGCAATTTCATGTCGAAGATATTGGAGGTTGTTAGGGCATAAATTTATTAGTCATTCACATCATTAAGTTATTAATCAGCATTTCTCTTCCATCTGTAGTAGCTTAGCGATGCAGAATGGTTGAATTATGTAGAGATGAAACCACTTGGAAGTAACTCAGTTTTTGCCTGACCCATTAATTGAATCTGATTATCATTGGTAAACATATACTGCTTGTGCTCATTATGGACTAACTAGGTTTAGTTGCTTCAGAACACTTTTGTTAGTCCTGGACTGGTTTAATTGCGAAATGAGATCAGAGTTCAGAGTTGGACTCACTTTAGAAGTCAACAAGGGGTATCTAACAGAGATGCACTTTTACTTTATTCATCTACAAATAAATGCTGACTTCCTATCAATAGCCAAATGGAAAGGTTTTCATAAAGTTGTTGGAATAACTGCTTCAGTTTGAAAATAAAATTCTTGGTATACATACCACAATTAAAGAATGTAAATTTCTTTGGTTTGGTGGTATTCTGTGCATGGTGCTATCATGAAACTTTTTCCTACTCAGCTCAAGATATGCCTTTCGCAATAAGATCTCTAATCATGTATATGCTGTTGGTCATGTACGTATGAATAACCATATTCTAACATCAGTCTTCTGAACTTCTTGCATCCTCTGAAATTTTGAAGTAGTCTAAATGTTCTCGCAGTTTCTGCTTCTTATTGCTCTGTGAAACAGGTTATCCCAGCTTTGGATTCTCATACACCAATATTTGCTTCATCTTTTACAATGGAGGTATGTGTCAGTAATGATAGCAAACTGCTTAATTAATTATGATTTTAAGTTTGAAGGGACTACTTGTATAGGTTCAACATTGACAGATTTTACGATGTTATAGATTCCAAATGCATCAGAATTTTTCTTGTATTTTTTGCTTTTATAAAAAGAAACAAGCATGTTTATCTCCGAGTATCTCCTTCATGCAGGCACCCACCCCACAGTTCTTCTTTCCTTTTCGAAATCTCTTTATGACGTTTCGCAAAAAAGTAAGAAGCTTTCTGTTTTTGTCTGTGAACAGCTTATCAAGAAGCGCTTGAAGGAGTTTGGGATTTTTGTTCCATCCAGGCTTAGGTTATTTAAGATCAGAAAGAAGTTCCTTGCTGGGCCATTTGAAGTGGAGCCGATCCGTGTAACTCATTCAATTCCTGATTGCTGTGGCTTGGTTCTCCGCTGCAGTGATGGTACCATTCTACATACTGGTGATTGGAAGGTAACTACATGGTTATTATCAAGCTTTAATATCTAGTGGTCCTAGCTGCATAAGAATTAAATGTTTTGCAGATTGATGAGTCACCATTGGATGGTAAAATTTTGATCGTGAAACATTGGAGGATCTCTCTAAAGAAGGGTGACTTTAGTAAGTTTTATGAGTATACATTTTCTTCATTTTCTGTTTAAGACAGAGCTCTGAAAATCTGATATGCTCTGAATTGTACCTTGGTGGTGCATGGTTGTCGCGTGTAATGTGTTGCCTATTTCTCTTATAAGCAATCTATCAACTGAAGCAACCGCTAATCTCCAAGTATTTATATTTATTTGAATCTTTTATGCCTATGGAGCTCTCCAAGATGGTGGAAGCTTCCTGTATTTCTTCTTGATCAGTTCTTGCTTAACTACTTTATAATCATCCATTTCCTATAAGTTGTACAAAGAAAGAAGTACCAGCGAGTTAAAAATTTATCATAAAGATTCTGCACCAGTGACATCTCTTTTGTGTAGGTAAATAGATTTTCACCATTGCAAAATCCAGCTTTTTTTGAGTCTGTTGTTAGAATCTCTTTACATTAAAGATTTTGGCACATAAATATTTGATTTCATGTTTTACAACTGCATGAGATGGCCAAGTGTTTATGATTCAATAAACGGGAATGCATGAGATAAACTGCCTTGAAGTTTAGCCAGCATGTCTTGCTAGTGAGTATTGTTACTTGTCTTTTAACTAAGGTTTGCTATGCCGGTATTGGGGGCCGGACTGGTTGGTCGGTGGCATGATTCGCTATATGATGCCCCCATGCTGTTCCATGTTAGGCCTGTATACTGTACTGACATAGTAGAGGGGGCGAGGAAGAGGGAAAATGGCAGATAGGAAAAGAGGGGGAGGGGAGGGGAGGGAGGGAGAAGGAATAAGGGAGGGAGAGAGATGGTGAAGGCCAGTGGAGGATGGCAAAGCACGACCCGGCACGATAGAGAGAGCAGGGGAGAGGAAGAACGTGAGAGAAAAAAGAGGGAGAGGGAGGGAGTGTCGCCAGAGGGTCGTGGAGGCCGTTGGAGGGTCTCCGCCCTCTGGGCGATCGGAACAGAGGTCCTTCGGGTTGCTGATTTCACTAAAAGATTACAAAATAAAAAATAAGTGCCTGATGGATCCTTGTTTGATTGCTCGGAGGATGGAGATCCTCCTCTAGCCCTCCGTGTCCTCTGGTGCCCTCTACAACCCTCCGATGACCTTTGCTGCCCTTCGGAAGCCTCCACGGCCTTTCGGCAGCCCCAACGACGCTCTCTTCCCTTCCCCCTTCTATCTTCCTCTCTTCCTTTTCCCTCTCCCCTCCTTTGTCGATTTCTCGTTTCGAATCCTAAAACCATCCCAATCTGCCATTGGCATGGCTCGGAATGTCTCGAACCGCCTCGTTTCCACATTTCTTGCTTTTAGCATTCTTGACCACCTTAATTATGTTACCTAAGTAGTACATTTATGCTAGAAGTGTAGTTTCGAAACTTGATATAGAACCAAGGATTTGAGTAATAAAGTAGAATACAAAAGAAAGAAACAGGAGGTATTCAAGTAAAGAGAAGGGATGGATATTTATTATGTGGCTACTACCATGAAACAGACTAAATACATTGTATTAACCACACTCAGATAAGTAAGACAGATTTAACATTGTTATTGCTAATGTTGCTACATTTATGGATTGGCAATGGTTTAAAATCACCATAAACCGTCGTTGCTATTAAAATAAACATTTACTAGAATCAAAGATATAAAGTAATTCATGAATTTGTTATAATCACTATGACTAGGATCATGCTAATTAAACATCGCAAGTTTTTAATTAGATAAAAATGTTTAGAACTTTATTGAGAATCAAATAAAAAAATCAGTTGGTGGAGTTGCTTATAACTTCTAAATTTTAGAAGATAATCCATTCCACACCCAACCATGATTGTTCTGTAATGTTAACAAACCTAAACAACAAATTTTCTCTCAAGGAAATCTAATGTAAACAATAATGTTTGATTGTCAATCGCATGCTTACCTTTGTGGGAATGATGACTGATCTAAACTATTTAGGTATGGGCAGAAAGAACCAAAAGTAAGAAAAGGAAATATCACTTATGACTCATGGCCTTAATATATTAGGATAGTAGAGACAAGTTTCTCTTTTCTTGAAACAGAGAACAAAAAAAGAATGATCGTGAGGGCAAAACCAAACAAAGGAAGTTATGTAGATGAACCAGTGAAAAATAGACATAGATTTTATTAAATGTGACTCTTTAATATGTGCTGTTTGCTACCTGGTTTGATAAAAGCTCTTGCTTCTGTCCGATTAGAATTTTATATGAAATGCCAAAAAGAGGCAAGTGTCTAAGCTTCCCAAAATAACATCAAGGGAATGTTCCCGATTCATAGATCGAGTTGGGAGCTTATTAATATCCCATGAATTAGAACAGCCATGTGATGTGAGCAGGATTGGTTTTGGCGGGGGGGGGGGGGTGGCATGCTTTTGGTTTGAGGTGGGTGGCTGTTAGCCTATGTTTTAGGGGACAACAGTTAACAATATCTGGAGCAAGGTTTGCGATACCGGATCGAACCGGATGCTACAGGGTGTATGGTACTAAACCGGATGATGCGGGACATACCATACTGGTTCATTATCGGAACACGGTATGTACCGACACTTGCTATGCCGAACTAGGCCATATTGACATGGTAATAGGTTGGCATTGGTATGGGACCCAGTATCGAGATGCGAATCTGGATCTGGAGAACTACCAAAAAATAAAGGCTGCTCCACCCCTATAAAGTATAGTCTTGGTTGTGGGCAACTTTTGCTGAAAACCTATAAATATTCTCTATTTGTCAGTATAAAAGCCTCATTGTAAGCAAGCTTGCTCCTGCTATATGTCTCCAGATTTACAACCTATAAATGCGGATCTATAGCCTGTAAATAAGACCATATAAACCTCAATGTTACAAATTCTTTGTGCGCTTATTCCAAATAAATCAATGACAAAACACATATTCCATCATAAATTGTTAAAGATACTTGATATATTAATATTTAAGTTAAACCTAATACAGTAAATGCCATTCTTTCCACTAAGTAGATAAATCATTCCAAGTGCAAAATGGTCTGAAGCTTAGAAGATATGATTGAACTTAACAAAAAAGAGACCAGTCAATGTTAGTTTCAGTAAATAGGTGAAAGTAACAACAAAGGATGCTGAAAATTGGAGGGCAGTCGCATGGCAAATTAAAATCCATATTGGAAGAAAGGCTGAAGGAAGTCACAAATTTACACGAAGGGAATCATGCTTTAGTGCTACCAACATCAGGTTATTGAAACAAATTAAAGAAAATCGGTAATGTGCTTGCAGATTATCCAATAGTATCAAATATGTTCCTGTTAGAGACTTATAATGATGGAGACCTGCTGCCTCCTCGGTCCAAATTATCACATACAAAGTAAATGAAAACAAATAAGCACATAAACCAAATATTATGTTTGTTGACTTGGAGCGATATTTTCATTAAATTGGGAAAAGATCCAAGTCCCAAGTTAATTTAGTGGTCACTGAATACTTGGAACCTTTGCTCTTCTGGTCATTGTGGCATTCTGCTGACACCTGCAGTAGTGATAGTATCTGCCATTGCTTGTCACAAACAATGGCCCTGCTTCTCAATGAAGCCATCTAGCCTATGGTGTTCACATACTAGTTAATTTAAATGATATTTTCTCACTTTATCCTGTACCAAGCATGTGTTCTGCACATGATGGGTTTGAGTGGGGGTACTGGATGGGTGAATGTGATTAGATCAAAGATGAAATTTTTGGAATTGTTTTTCATTAATCATGAATTCTTTTAGTTGTGAGTATTGATATGGTGCATCTTCACTTTTGGTTAATATATTTCTCCTATTTCCTGTCCAAATTACTACCAATGTATCTTTATGATGTGGGATGATTATCGAAGAAGAGTATGTTTAATAAGTTGAGCCTTAGAACCTAACATGTAAGTGTCCTGCCATGCTGGGTCTTCACATTGTAATGTATATCAGCGATTGCCAGCAATTTATATCCTCAATCTATTTATTTATATCAATTGCTGTCCTTCATGTGTCCACACATTTAACTTAACTACTCAATGCTATGATGCTCATGAATTTTCATAATTGCCCATCATTATGAAGACAGGGACAAAGCTGGTCTTATTACAATTGTGCATATTTCCTTCATCAGAATGATTATTGACATCATGAAGAGATTTATCTTGACTTGCTTTAATTTTAAATGAGAAATTAATGCAATCTTTATGAAATCAATTAAATTCTTTGAGAACTTATGTATATTGCAAGCAGTGTTTTCCCTCACTCTGGTAGCTACTACTTTTTTATTCTTTCATGCATGAATGAATTGTTTTTAGTTTGTTGTATAGTTGACACATTGCTATTCCATCAATCCATTTCCTCTACACATATGGATTAACTTAATGCTCATGCATTTGATATATTTTTAAAACGTTCTAGTGCAATGGTGTGTTGAGATTTTCTGATGAACCTTTTTAAGCATTCTGGTGAGATTTGGCATATAAAGCAGGCTTTGAAGTTTGAAAATTGATGATAGGATTGCTATATACTTCTTCCCTTTGGGAGCATTTAAAATTCTTTTTCTTTTATTGCACATATGCTTTTTGTTCATGGATTTTCATTGCATGCTATTATGCCTCTATCTCGCTTATCTTTCAATTTTCTGTATCTTTTGCCAACTTTGGGTACTTTCTTTTTATGCTTCTTAGATGATGAGTGACTCGACCAATGTTCTATCACCTGGAAGATCTGTTAGTGAAGCTGTTGTAGCAGATGCTTTACTGCGACATATTTCAGCTGCAAAAGGAAGAGTTATTGCTACACAATTTGCTTCTAACATACATCGTCTTGGAAGCGTGAAAGCTGCTGCTGATCTAACTGGTCGTAAATTGGTGAGCTGCTTTAACTGTTTCTTTTCATCTGGGTGATCTTGTTGGTACTTCCAAGAAGTTTTATGACTGTTTAGCTTTAAAGGCAGCATAGACATTCTGTTTTGACATTTCATTGGTTTTCATGTACGCAACAGGTGTTCGTGGGCATGTCTCTAAGGACGTATTTGGATGCTGCTTTCAAGGATGGAAAGGCACCAATGGATCCTTCAACCTTGGTATGAGATAATACCATAAATTTCCTACATTTCTTCATCATGTTCAGTTTTAAAATTAGCAATGTTTAAGAAGAAGAAAACATGTATATGTTTGCTTCCTTATTCTTGACAAGGTTTCCAGGTATTTTAGGATCAGTCCTCTTACTGGATTTTTTTTTTTTTTTTGTAGTGAAATTCTTGCATTAGCATTGGAGAGATAGCTTAATTTTTAGAAATAAAAGAATTTGCATGCTTTCTTTTGGGGTTCTATTGCCATACAGCATTATGAGTTATACTTTGTGTTTTTCTGTTTCAGCAAGTTCCTGATTGCTTCCATTTTTTCGAAGTTATAGTGTGTTGGGGATGAGTGGAATGGATGAGCAAGGGGTTTGATCCATATTTCAAGACTGATTAACAATGCTGCTTGTGTTAGCAATCATATGACTCTGATCTTGGACTTTCATTTTGTTATTGTGCATCTCAAGGATTTTAGTAGATGCCTTTATCTGTATGTGCGCTGAGGGCTAGTGTTTGTTCATCGAATAATCTTCTGCCTTTGTTTAGATCCACAGTAAACTATAACCAGTCAGAAACATTCCATTTTCAGTTTTAAGCTATTTGAAGTCTCTGTTTTAATTGTTGGGCTTTTTCTTTTTTTTTTTTTAGGGTTGAACTGTTTTAATTAGTGTTTCCCGATATCAGATAAGTACCCTAAAAATTGACTTAGAAAAAGGTGACAGCCAACCATATCAGGGAGGGGATGCCAGCTGCTAAGATGTTATGTTAGCTTATTTGCTTTGATGAAAAGGAAGGGGATTTAAAGAAAATGGCCAGGTTTAGGCATTGATTTTGTATGCCATTTCATTCTATCCTTCCCTTGTTCTGTTTTATTCTTCTTTATTTTTGTTTTTCTTCAGTGTCTTCTGAAAACAGGTCCAGTCTGACCTAATCCTTGACTGTTTTTATCTTCTGAAAACAGTCCCAACTGTATCATGCATTTCCACCCCAACCTAGTGTATACCAGCCTTTCTGTTCCAATCTAGAAATGACTCCCCTTGCTTTGTGCTCCTAAATTATCAACTGATTGGATGAAAATATATCTAATACTAAGTCCACATCTAATTCAGGATATCGGCCTCTTAGAAGCTTTGCAAACCCATCTTTTACCTTGGATCCCCTATCCAGGACACTATAATTCCCCAATATTCCCATTCTACTTTCATTAAGTGGAAATTTGCTGAGATGAACATAGATATGAACCTGTAACCTCTACCGACTCTCCTTTGAAACCTTGCAACCCAACCATTAATTCATATCGTTGTTTGTTCTCACAAGAAAAGTGCAGGATGCACCTTAGATCAGAATTTGTAGCCATAGAGTTTTTGTAGATTTTTAGGATTTCATTTATTTGTAATTTAGGCACATCAAATAGAAAAAAGTTCCAAGAGGAAATAGCAGCCAGCCGTCTATCTTTCTAACTATCTGAATTCAGTTAAGATTTCTCTGAAAAAGATCTAATCTATTTTGGACCAATTTGATCTCCTAAAAGAACAAAATGGGACAGCATTTGTTAACTAACTAATTGATCCCAAATGCTCAAAATACAAGGAAGGGTCAACAAGTGGCTTAACATCCCTCTCATGTGCAGCCCAGATCATGCACATGGAGATTAGACTCAGGGGACGATGATAGTTTGGAATAAATGAATAAGTAATTGGTATGATGGTGATTCGAACTTAGCTAACCTGAGGTCTTTGCCATGTTTACCAGCCAATTAACTGCAAAAGCATAAGCTGATAGGGAAGACATTCAAGATATTCTAGTGTTGGTGCAAAATTCCGCTGGCGCCGGAGAAGCTGGAGTCGAGATGACCGCGGCTGCCGCCGGGACCTGCAAGGGAAGTCTAAACCGGAGTTGGGGGTGCTCCGGCAAGACCCTCCGACGCTCAAGTCAGTACTCTGCCTCAACAGAAATGGAGTGCTCGAATGAGAATTTTAGCAGAGTTTCGAGATAGAGTTTTGAGCTTAGAGAAGAACGTATCTGGAGGTCCCTTTTATAGACGGAGAG
>KE508205.1:36995-54561 GCA_000441515.1 Elaeis oleifera | reverse complement strand
ATGTGGCCGCTCGTAGTAGGAACCCAGAGTAGACCGTCGGTAGTAGAAGCTCGAAGTAGACCGTCCGTAGTAGAAGCTCGGAGTAGATCGCTCGTAGTAGGGTTCGGAGTAGATCGCTTACGGTAGGAATTCGGAGTAGAGGTCTTACGGTAAAAGTTCAGAGTAGAGGTCTTACGGTAGAAGTTCGGAGTCTATTCGTTGTAGAAGTCCGGATGAAGCCCACCTGCAATAAAAGTTCGGGACAGAAACCCGGCTCTCTCAGGAGCTCGGGCGAAATCCAGAAGGCGGTCGTCCGTCGTAGGAGCCCGGAGGCTATTGTAGAAATCTGCTATTGGAGAAGTTCGACCATTATAGAAATCCGTTGTTGGAGAAGTTCGGCCGTTATAGATATCCGCTGTTGGAGAAGTTCGGCCGTTGTAGAAATCCACTGTTGGAGAAGATCGGCTATTGTAGAAATTCACTGTTAGAGAGGTTTGGCCGTTGTAGAAATTCGCTGTTGGAGAAGATCGGCTGTTGTAGAAATCCGCTGTTGGAGAAGTTCGGCCGTTGTAGAAATCCACTGTTGGAGAAGATCGACCATTGTAGAAACCCAGAGATCAGTCAATCGCTGCAAAAGCTCGGCTGATAGTGAGGCCCAGAGAGCATTTGAAGCAGTCCGGTGGATGACTGAAGGAGTTCGCCGTTGGAGAGGACCGGAAGATTTAGAAGGAGCTCGTCCGTCGGAGGAGTTCGGTCGATATTATGAAAACCCAGCGGTCAGAGGAGTCTGGAAAAGAAGTCGCGCGAAGTCGGAAGGATCCAGGGAGTGTCGGCCTCTTATGAACTTCGGCTGGGGGTATTTTATACCCAACAGGGATGAATTATACAGTAACTATACGCCAGTAGGTTCTTGAAGGTTGCTTTGTAATACTTCGACCTATCCGATCGGTGGTTTATTATTGCTAGATGGTTACATCGATTGGTATAGAAAGTTGTTCTTATGCTACCAGCTTAGGTTCGAACCTATGGGATTACACGTATTAGAAGATTTGATCAGATCAGATGGCTGAAGAGTCCAATTGGATTGTGACTCTGGTGAAGAGTCCTACTCAGACTAAGACTTTGGGGAGAGTCCCACTGAGACTGAGACTTTATTATTTTTGAAGAATTAATTAGTAATTAGATTACTAATTGACTCAATTTGATTGAGCAAAGAGCTGTAGATCAAGTCTAATTGAATTAGATTCAGTTCGACCCTAATTGGATTTGATATGATCGAATCTGATTACAAAAAAATTTGATCCTGATTCGATCAGGATTTTGATTCAGCTAATTTCTAATTGGGTTAAAATTTGATGAGATATTTAGATTTCTAATTAGATTTGGTTCATTTCTATTAGTGGGTTCAATCCAAATTTGATTTGGATTAGAATTGCATTAGAAATGAATAGTCCAAGTCAAACTAGGACTCTATCCTTATCTCCTGCGCCACTCCTGAATCCATGCCAATTTCTCCATGCCTAATTGGATTTGGGTTGTGATTTTTGGCATCATGATAGGTGTCCAATAAGAGTGGGCAGTAATAGATGGTGAGTCATAATATTATCTTTTGCCTAATTCGAATGCTATCCGAATTAGAGATAAGAGGTAAACTAGGAAAAAAGTTTTCGTATATGAAATATTTTTGGTGCCATATTAATTTTTTCTTATTTTTCTTGAAGATTTATTTGGCATGTGAGACTCTAGAATCCTTTTTCACATCCTAATAATTTTTTGAAATTTTTTGGGATGCCAAAAGGATGTTTTGGCATTGACTCTTGGTGCCCTTCCTTGGAAACCCTAATTCTTAGTTTATAAAAAGGGGTCCTCTCTCTTGGATGTCCCATGATTAATCTCTTATTGATTTTTATTTTTAGAGTCTCTTCTCCTCCTCCTCTATTCCTCCTCTTAATCTTCTCTTGCTTTGGAGTGTCCAAGGTACTTGAAGGAGGAACAAATCAGCTATCGAAGTTGCTTGCAGATTAGCACCTCCAAGTTTCTGATCTGTGCCTGTCTTCGCATGGATCTTTCTGTGGAGATTAGATGACTCTGTGTGGCTGTGAGTGATCTGAGGAACACCTTCTCCAACCATTGGACCAAAAGAGATCAAGATCAAATTTGTTTGGTAACGATCTCTAATTATTTTGATTCCTATGGTAGATCTAATAGTTAGATCTAGAATTTCAGCATTGATGAGATCGATGTGATTTTTATTTTCAGATCTAAAGTATATATTTTTATATTAAAGATCATGATGTGGTAGTCTAAGATAGGATCTTATGCATGTGATTAGGATTAAATCGTTTAATCTTTTATTTCCACTGCATAAAATTTTTAAAATCGCATGTACTGCACTACCGTATATTTCTTCAGTGGGTTCTTTGATTATCTGTATTATGGCTAATGTTCAGCCATCTGTCTCTCTTTTTCATTCTTTCTTCACCATCAAAAGCATCCATATGCTAAGGACTAGTGGTATTTCTCTTCCCAGATGGGGGTTTCTCCTCTGATAAGGGTACTCCTACCTCCGTACATCAGTGGAAGGGTGGTTTTGTTGGTGTCTAGCTCTCTGGTGAAGGATTGGAACTTACCGAGCTTGGGTCAGGTGGAGGCTTTGGCATTTAAAATCCCAAGATTAGGGATCAAGGAAGAGGGTTGTTTTAAGATCCTCAAGGATTTCAAATCTCCCTCAGTCAATGAGCTGCTATCCGATGAAGCCCTTTTTAATGCTGGACTCAGTCAGGCTGACCCTAGGGGGTGCCACAGTCATCTACCTTTCATGTTTTCTTATTTTATGCATCTGATAAAGTTTGATTGTTTGTAGAGATGAGGCCTGAAGACATTGCCAAGATGAAGCTGAACCTTCCAAAGAAGAGAAAGGCTTCGACGACTGAAGGCACCTCCAAGAAGATAGTAGTCTGTCGAGAAAGGGTCGCAGACGAGCGGACCTCAACAGTCGAGGTCATCATGGTGTTGGCAACTCCTACTCCTCCGAGTCTATCTCCATTGACTGTAGCTCCTATTTTCTTGGTTGCTCTAGCATCAGTGTCTTCACCATCTGTAGTTCCCCTATCAATTCCTCCAATGTCTCCTCGTGAGGTGAGGACTCAGCCTCCCTCTACTCAACTTCTTTTTACCACAGGCCCAAGCAGCATGCCTCCTCCCACCGACCAAGCAGATCTAGATGCCTGCCTTACCTCCATCCCTGAAAACACAATATTTGATGACTGGAGGGTGCTCAAAGAGTTAATCGAGAGGTTGGTGCTTCTAGTAGAGCTAAGGGCATCAGCAATATGGGCTTTAACGACCTACCATAGCACTCTGTGACTACCATACATCAGGTGCTTGCTTTGTTCTTTGGTTTATCTTTCAGTTCCTCTTCTTCTTTTTTGTTAATCATGGTTTCTATGCAGATACTTCATTTCTTGATCGTTCTTTTGGGTCATGTGCAGAGAATGGAGATCCACAAGAGTCTGCGCCAGAAGGCTGAGTCTGATGCCATGGAGGTGCGTGCATAAGCCGATGCAGCCAGGGGTGAGGTTGATAAGTTGAGGGAGTCCCTAAATAAAATCTCCACTGATCTTACGCAGAAGAGAGAGGAGCTCCAGGAGGCCAATGCAAAACTCGACAAGGCTGAGCAAAAGGTTGAGGAACGGGTCGCTAAGGCTAAGCAGCAGGCCAAGGACCAGATCGCCAAGGCCAAGCGGGAGGCCGAGAAGAAGATTGCTGAGGCCCACTGATTGGCTATGGAGTCCTTTGAGGCTTTGGCAGATTTTGAGCAGGAGATGGCCAAGGTGGTCGATAGCTTCAAGGCATCGAAGGAATACCATGATGCTATGATCGTATTTGGCCAAGAGTCCTCCAATAAGGGACATGGGGTCGATTCGACGATTCCTGCCGCTTGATCACAGCCCGACTCCCTGAAGCCGACCTCTCCTTTTTGGATGAGGACGAGGGTGAAGAGGCCATGGATGAGCTGGCTCCTATGACTATCGAGAGGCAGGTTGGGAGAGAAGAGGTGGCAGTCGGAGCTCCTCCATTGCCTGTCGTTGGTCCATCTGAAGCATCTCCAAGTCCTTCAGGAGTTGCAGCAGATCCTTTTGATCTTCAAGGTAAGGTCGGGAGATGAGACATCCTTGTACTTCTTTCTTTTCTTTTCTTTCTGTAGAGAAATCATTGTTAATGAAGTGAAGTTTTTGAATTTATGTTGTTCTTTTTCTTTCATGTCTTCAGTCATGTCAGCACATCCTCGATGGATATACTCCTTCAATTTCTATCATTGAGCCCTTACCTATGGCTTTTGCAGCAAAGATTAGGTCCCATATAGGTGACCTAGAGAAGAAAGTCAAGGAATTGAATAAGAAAGCTGCTGCTCGAAAGAAGGAGCTATCGAAGACTAAAAAAGCATTCGGTGAGGTTTCAACAAAGATTGACCAGCTAAAGATGACCATTCATCGAAATGTAGTGAAGTACTCTGTGGAGAAGACTCTATTGGTAGCTAAGTCCACAAAATTATCAAAACTTATCGAGGATGCCATCTAGGGCACCACTGTCAAGCAGCAGTACCTCTGTAGCCGACTCCATTGGTCTCAGAGAAGGATTTCAAAACTGGAGTCGTCAGAGTTGCTGCCAAAGAAGTGAGAAGGTGCTTCGCCGATCATGTGGCATGGCTTTAGAAAGATCTTCACGCTGCCCAAGAGAAGATTTCTAAGTTTGGGTATTCAGAGACGTGGTTGCTAAGTACTGATCGAGGGAGAGTCGGTAGACGATCATGGGATCTCAGGGCCTGGTCAGACAAGGATTAGCCGATCCCATGTCTCTGGATGATACGGTCCGACGTATGTTCGACGTGGGTTATATGGCTGGCTTTTGGATGTGTCGGAATCGGATCAAGATGGCATTCCTGGGCTTCAATCTCTCCAACTTTTCTTCCAAAGACGATGCCAACCCCTCTACCATTCGAGGTAGGTCTAGGGGCATGGAGATCCGCAACCTCAATCTTGATGGTGAAGAGATCCAAGAGAAACTTTTCGATGAATCTTTAGAGATCGGGGCTAGTCGTGGTCAGATGTAATGGTTTTTGATATCATTAGCTTGTGGTGACGATGTCCATGTAATCATTTTAAACTACATAAATGCAATAGTGGACATGTATCTTATGTTGCCTTTTCTTTCGTTATACGATGCTGTTTGACATCATCATCGGTCCTCATTCAGGAGATTTCTCATTTCTGATGAGGACTCCTCAATGCTTTTTTGCTGGACGTCCCATACATTAATTGCGGATGGTGTCCCAACATTCCATAACTCTCGATGTATTCAAGGTGGATTTGATCGGAGCGAGCAACGGTCGTGGGGAATGACGGCCGCCACTTCTTTCAACAAAATGAAATCTGGGAAGGGACGTCAGGCTTATAGGAGTTCACCATATGTCAATATTTGGTATGTGAAGCATCACCTGAGTTGACTTCCAAGGTTGGGAAGATGTTTCATTTATGGCCTGGGGGTGGCCGCACTATCTAGGCTAGTGATTGGTGGTTAGTGTGGGCGCTTGCACCTATAAAAAGGGCTGATGGCTGGTAAAAGCTTCATCTTCTATCCTATTTTTCGTAGCTCATGCGAAAACTCTCCCTCTCCCTTGTCACCATGATGCCCTCCAAGAAATCTGTTAAGGACTTACTCAAAGGGATGAGGGCTGCCAAGAAGAAGGCCAAGAGGGTAGGATCCAGCCAACCTCCTTCGCTTGGAATGTCGTTTGCTCCACTGCCATCGCTGCCTACCAAGGGAAAGGGGTCCTTCTACTGAGCGGATTTCCCATGCGGTCCGTGAACACTACGTCCAAGAGTACAAGGCCTAGACGGTGTTCGAGAAGGATGTCACTAGTATTGCCGCCACCACCTTTATCTTTGGATTCGAAGACTGTATGGCCGCTTGTGGCAGATGATGCCGTAGTTGAACCTCAACTATCTACTCTCTGGCAATAGTGATGAGGAGATGGGGCCTTCTCCTTGGATGGGAGTGAGCTCCCTCATCCTTCTCTTTCTTCTTCTTCTCTTCTTCTTTTTCTTTTGTGGGGTAGTGCTTCAAGCACCCCTCTTTGTAAATATTTTAATGAAAATCTAGTTTGCTTCTCTTCATGTGCTGTGGATGCGTGCTAGCTCTTGATTGATAATTATTCTTCTATTAGTCTAGTAAGAGACCGTTTCATTCGAATTTAAAGCTGATCAAAGGCTACTTCAATTGACTGGCTGATCAAAAAGTATCTTTTGTCTTCAATTGACTAAGCCGATCAAAGGTCATTTTTTATCTTCAATTGACTGAGCCGATCAAAGGTCATCTTTATCTTCAATTGACTGAGCCGATCAAAGATCGTCTTTTGTCTTCAACTGACTGAACTGATCAAAGATCATCTTTTGTCTTCAACTGACTAAGCCGATCAAAGGCCGTCTTTGGTCTTCAATTGACTAAGTGATCAAAGGCCATTTTTTATCTTCAGCTGCCATAGGATAGTATGATTTGTCACTTCGGCTTCACCATTAGCCTGAGGATGAGTGACGGAAGTAAGATGGTGTGAGATCCCATGTTTCTGATAGAATTTTTTGAATTTTGCCCACATGAACTGACGCCCATTATCGATAATCAGTACTCGATGTAGGCCAAACAACATATGATCAATTTTCAGACAAAGTTTGTCATCCTTGTTTCTATGATGTGGGCCAGTGGTTCAGCCTCTACCCATTTAGTAAAATAGTCCACAGCGACGAATAGAAACTTACGTTGATCCGATGCCTATGGAAAGGGGTCGAGGATATCCATTCCCATTGTACAAAAGGCTAGAAGGTGCAAATGGGAGTGATCGACACCGCGGACACTCGTTGTATGTTAGAATTTCTTTGGCACTTGTCATACCGCATCACATAATTTTCGAAATTCTTTTGCATTGTCGGCCAATAGTAGCCCTATTGAAGGAGTTTGTAAGCCAGTGCTCTTTTATCGATATGATTTTTGCAAATGCCTTCATGCACCTCTCCGAGTGCGTAGTCGGCTTCGGATGGTTGCAGGCTTTGAGAAGAGACAGCGAGTAAGACCTCTTATATAATTTCCTTCATGAAAGAGGTACTTAGATGACTGATACTTTATCTTTCGAGCTTCCTTACAATCTACAGACAATGTTCCATCTTTAAGATAGCCGACTAGTAGATCAATCCAAGAGGATTCCTCATCTATCTGCATTATGGTCGTCTGCTCTTCAATGCTCGATCGGCTTATCACCTCACAAAAGGCTTTCTTAGGCAGTTCAGGTGGTGTCGATGTTGCCAACTTAGGCAACAAGTCGGCCCTAAAGTTCTCCAACCTGGGTATCTATTGGATCTCAAATTTGTTAAATATAGATGCTAGATCATTGATCTTCTGAAGGTATCTCATCATATTCTCCCCTCAAGCCTCATAATTGCCTTGAATGTGCTCGATGACCAACTGAGAATCACTACAAGCCTTCAAATTTTATATTCCCAATTCTCTAGCTATCTAGAGTCCTGTGGTTAAGGCTTCATATTTAGCTTCATTATTTGTTGCTGGAAACTCAAAGTGCAAGGCATACTCAGTCACTGTTCTTTTGCTCCAGATCCCATTGAATTAGATGAGCCATCCACATACATCATCCAGAAGTCATCATTAGTTTTTGAAGGGCCCTCTTCAATCGTAACATGTGGCTCGACCTCTTCCTATTCAATCAGCTCATCTGAAATGGTGCACTTGGCCATAAAGTTGGCCGAGACCTAAGCTTTGATGGATGGTCAGGGTCGGTACTGGATGTCAAACTTGGAGAGTTCAATCATCCATTTTGCAATTTGTCCAGATGTGTCTGGCTGATGGAGGATATTCTTTATTGGCTGATCCATCAGGAAGATGATGGTGTGAGCTTGGAAATTGGATCGAAGCTTTCGAGCCACAACAAGGAGAGCATAAGCCAGTTTCTCCAACTTCAGATATTGGGTCTCCACATTCCTTAGGATCTGATTGATATAGTAGACCAGTTTTTGGATTTTGCCCTACTCTTGCGCCAGCACTACACTCATAGCGACATGCGCAATCACAAGGTATAAATATAGTTCTTCATCAAGGTCAGGCTTACTGAGTAGTGGAGCGGAACCAAGATAGTCTTTGAGGTCAACAAAAGCTTTTTGACACTCCTCGATCCATTGAAATTTTTTTGGTTATTTCAGGATATGAAAAAGAGCAAGCATCATTCCACTGATCTCGAGACAAATCAATTCAAAGCAATGACCCTTTTGGTAAGGCGTTGCACCTCCTTGATCATCCTTAGGAGAGACATTTCTTGCATAGTCCTGATCTTCTCTAGGTTGGCCTCTATTCCTCGACTAGACACCATAAAGCCCAAAAGTTTCTCAGAGGTCACTCCAAAAGTACACTTAGCTAGATTCAGCTTCATCTTATACTTTCATGGGATAGCAAAGGCTTCTTTGAGGTCATCGATGTAGATCTTTGTAGATTTGCTTTTGATGAGCATGTTGTCCACATATACCTCCATGTTTCACTCAATTTGATCCTTAAAGACTTTGTTCACGAGGTGCTGATACATCACACCTACATTTCTTAGATCAAAGGACATGATTCTGTAATAGAAGAGACCTCGATCAGTGATAAAAGAGATTTTATCCTCATCCTCAGAAGTCATCCAAATTTGCTTATAGCTAGAGAAGGCATTCATGAATGACAGAAGTTCATGGACCGATGTGGCATCGACCAGTTGATCAATCTTCGATAGAGAGTAGTTGTCTTTTAGGCAAGTCTTATTTAGGTTAGTGAAGTTGATGCAGATTCATCATTTTTCATTTACCTTTTTCACCATGACTACGTTTGCTATCCACTCAAGATAGGTTGTCTCCTTGATGAAACCTGTCTAGAGTAGCTTGTCTACTTTTTTAGCTATCGCTTGTTGTTGCTCTGGTGCAAAATTTTGCTTCTTTTGCTTGAAGGGGCGGTAGTTTGGCTCATGTTCAATCAGTGCATGATCACTGAGGGATTAATTCCCGCCATGTCCGCTGGCATCCAGGCGAAGATGTCTGTATTTTTTGCAAGAAAGAGATTAGCTAGTCTTTCATTATCTGATCCAAATTTGATCCAATATGAACCATATGCTTCTAGTTTTATCCCCAAGGAGACAAATAAGGTCCTTAACTAGTTCTCTACACTCCTTAGCCAGCTCATTGCAGGTGTCCAGTCCATCGATCGAGCATGATTCGATAGGTCGAGCTCCTTGGAGAGCTATGTTGTAACAACGGTGTGCCAAGTCTTGGTCTTCGTGGACTTCTCTGACTCAATATGTTGTCAAAAATTTTATCTTCAAGTGATATGTGGAGACGATGGCTTGGAGTGCGTTCAGGCTTGGTCGATCGAGGATGGTTTGTAGGCCAAGGGTGCTCAGACAACTAGGAAGTCAACTTGGGTAGTGGTCTGAATAGGACATTGGCCAGCCTTCACAGGTAGCATGATGACTCCTTCCATAGGGATGGCATCCTCGATAAATCCAATAAGTGGGGGATCCATCCTCCCCAGCCAATCATCGGATATCCCATCTTTGGGAAAGCATCATAAATAAGACATCGACAGAGCTTCCATTATCAAACAAGATATGGCATACATTATAATTTACAATATTCAAATTGATAATGACTGCATCATTATGTAGGAACTAAATTCCTTGGGCATCCTCCTCGGTGAAAGTTATCAGTTCCTCAGTTTTCTACATTTTGGCCATTCCTTCATCTCTACCGGCTCCTTCACTATGCTACCCCCTAGTGATGGTGTTTATTACACCAGTCGGGGTTGGTCTTCTTATGGCTCCGCTCCCTGTGGTTGCTCTACTGGTCGAGGGGACCTTCACCGCTCTTCTCACTACTCCCACCTCCATTGGATGAATCGATCGAAATGGCCATGCCTGATAAGTCTTGATCTCATCCTGGAGTTGAATACACTCCTTGATGTCATGATCATGGTTTCAATGGTACAAACAATATTTATTAAATTTTTCTATTTAGGAATGTCTATAGCCTCCTTAGCTCTAGGAGCTGTCCTCTGATCTCTATCAGCATCTGAGTCCTTGGAGCATTCAGTGGGGTGTAGTTATTGTACTTCCTCGATGGTGAGGCATGTCGATCTCTTCTCTGAGGACTCCAGGGTTGGCGATTCCAAGGAGGGGTCCCATTTTTCAACTTTCAAGGTGGGGATTTGGAGTGCTATCGGGTTCTCTCCTCCCAGCTAAGGGAGTGCTCCTTATTTTGCTTACCCTCCACTGCAAAACCAGTGGGGACTTCATCATATGTGAAGACATCTTCCGTACAGACGTACTTCTCTGTTCAGGCCAACATATTGGGATAGTCCCAAGGATAGCTCTTCACTAACAACTTTTTAAGGTCGTTCTTTAGAAGTTCGCTTATCATTGTAGACATTACGATTGATTGGTCCAGGTCATGGATTTTTAGGGTGGCCGTATTAAAGCGGCTAACAAAGGCTCGGATTGACTCATCCTCCTTCTGTCTGGTGGTGTAGAGATAGTCAGACCGTCTTTGTTGTCGTTGGCTACTAACAAAATGGCTGACGAAGGACCAGCTCAACTCTTCAAAAAGGAATGAATCGAGGTCAGCTTCAAACTGGAGTACCAATGTCGGACCACCTCCTTTAGAGTCATGGGGAAGGCTTGATAAAGGATGGCATCGATCGCTCCATGGCATCGATCGCTCCATGGAGGAGCATTGCCATCTTGAAGGTCTCAAAATGATCGACGGGATCGATAGTCCCATCATAGATTTCAAACTATGGAGCCTTGAAATACTGAGGAAGCAGCTCCGCATAATCCTCGAAACAAAGAGTGGGTCGTTATTGAACTTGTCGTAGGGCATCAAGGAGGTATTGTGGATTGCATCGATCCACTGGTCAAGTTTTCGAAGCCGTCACTCGAGTGTGGGGTCTCGGATGATATGGGCCTCAGAGTACTGGGGGAATCATCTATCAAGGGTTGAATCATGCCCTGCTCGAGGACTCGAAGATTGCTGCCTTCTTGGTTTGGGTTCTAAGGTGGCTCTGGTGGGTCTGTCTCCTCTCCGAGCTTTACGGAGGAGTCTGCAGTTGTTCTGGTGGTGGCGGTGGCTGTGAAGCCAGATTCGATGGGGGTGCTATTGATGGAGGTGTAGAGGCTGCCTGATCAGGCTACGGTGCCACCTGCGGAGGCATAGGATTGGTTTGGATCGTCTGGATGGTGACCGTCAAGTCTGGACCTGCTGAAAGAGTAGGTTGAATTGATCCATCGGGATCAATGCTGGCTGGCAGGTGGAGTTTCCACCACTAGAGGCTAAACTCAGTTGTTGGCCTGACTCTCCATCGATCGAGAGGTGGTGGTATTGGTGTGACAGGATGAAACTCTTTTGGTGGTATAACTGTTTACTGCTCTCAATCTGTGCTCCTCCAAATGGGTTAGGGCCCTTCCTCTAGCACTAATCTGTTGGTGCGAGAATCCATCTGGCATCGAGATACTAGAGTGGATGATGATGTGGGCCACTCATGGATGTGACCTGCACTAAAGTCCTGATCGAAGGTTGCTCCGGTGAGGACCCTTCGATGCTCAAGTTAGAACTCTTATTCCACGGATGGAGGAGCATGAGAGGCAGAATAATGACGTACCTTTTTGGATCCTTTTTGAGCCTCCTTTATAAGTGAAGCGTTGGAGCTTCAATTAGCAGGTTGGTTGGCATGATCCCACTCAATCAGAGCATAATTCACATATGGTGGTGAGAGTATTGTTTGAGATTCTTGGGATGTCGTGATCATGATTGTCTTATTAGTTTTGTGACAGATGTTGTCTGGTAGTTGAATTTTGAATTGAGCTACTAATTGGGTGTTGTCGAGATAAAAATTGGTCAACGACAACCAATAATCGATTGCTTTGTTTTGCTTTTGGATAAGGAAGTCATGGGCCATGGGCCTGCTCGAAAGAGAGAGGTTAATCGGTTGCTATTGCAGCTTATTTAATTATGAAATCTAACAAATAGATGTGAAAACTATCTTCCTGAATAGATATCTTGAGGAAGATATCTATATGAAACAGTCTTTGAGTTTTATATCTAGTGATGGTGATCATCGAGTTTGAAAGCTGCAAAGGTCCATATACGGATTAAAGCAAGCTTTTCGGAGTTAGAATCTTTGTTTGATGAAGTGATCAAATCATTTGATTTCATCAAAAATGAAGAGAAACCTTATGTATATAAGAGGGTCAGTGGGAGCATAATAATATTTTTTGTATTATATGTAGATGATATTCTCCTAATTGAGAATGATATTCCCATGCTGATCTTGGTCAAAAGATGGTTATCCAAAAAATTCTCTATGAAAGATCTAAGAGAAATATCCTATATTCTTGGAATAAAGGTCTATAGGGATATATCTAAAGGATGCTAGGTTTGTCACAAAAGCTATACATAGAGAAAGTACTAAAGAGGTTCAACATAAAATACTCTAAAAGAAGATTTTTACCTCTTAGGTATGATATTCATCTTTTTAAGACAATGTATCTGACCACATCTGAGGAAGTTCAGTGTATGAGTAGGATTCCTTATGCCTCAGCCATTGGAAGCCTCATGTATGCCATACTGTGTACTCGACCTGATATTTTTTTACTGTGAGTGTCACAAGCAGGTATCAATCGAATCTAGATAAGGAGCACTGGATAGCTATGAAGAACATCCTTGAATACTTGAGAAGAACTAAGAATTTGTTCTTAATCTTTGAAGGAGGTTCTGAATTACGAGTCGAGGGGTATACTGATTTAGACTTTATGTCTAATCTTGATGACAGAAAGTCTACATCAGGATATGTGTTCATATGCAATGGTGGCACAATTAACTAGAAAAATTTCAAGCAACCCATCATAACGGATTAGACAATATAAACTTAATATATCACTGCTTCGGATGCTACAAAGGAAGGCTTCTAGTTCAAAAAATTCATCATGGAATTTGAGGTTATGATATTGGATGCCATACCACTTTATTGTGATAATAATGGAGCTATAGCACTTATTAAGGAGTCAAGGTCTCATCAAAAATCAAAGCATATCAAATGGTGGTTTCATATAATACGCAACTACTTCGAAAAGAAAGATATCGAGGTACAAAGAGTAGACTCCATGGACAACATGGTAGATCCGCTAACAAAGTAATTGAGCCAACCAATGATGGAAGTCCATCTTGAGAAGATGGGACTTAGATTAGTGGCCAATTGACTTTAGTTCAAATGAGAGATTGTTAGATGTATATCCTAGAAGTCAATATGGCAGACACATTGTAATAAACTTAGGATACAATTTTGGACTTAAAACATTGATTTGATCAATAAAGGATAAATTTATTTCATTCAAGTGTGATGTATCTTTAAATCGTCCATGAAATTAATACTTTGATACATATTCTTAAAGAATTGAGAATTAGAGACATGTATAAAATTCTTAAATGCTTCTGGTCATAGTGTCATTATAAGGATGGTGATCGATCTGGATAGACCGACGCACAGATCACTTCCTTCGAGATAGTTGAGTCTCTGGTCTATAGTATAGAGATACTGAGCGACAAGTATGGATAGTTATTAGAGAACTAGTACTAAGCATGACCATACGAGAGATCCTTAGATTTCTTCTCGATCGTCAGTGATCATCCCAATGCTATAGTTATGTGAATGGTCTTTTAACTTGTGATGATATGATTGCTCGTAGTGAGGCTGCTAGAGTTTGACTGGCACATAAACATAGCCTCGATGAGACCTTATAGTGGATGTTGGTGACAGTTGGTCTACTGTAGGAGTAGGATGTGCATCTAGATGAAATCTATCGATCTTCATAGAGAGAAGTAGTCCTATGAGATTTGAAAGGCTAAGCCAAGAGTCTATGGCCGTAGTAGTATAATTGATGGAAAGAATTTTATGAGGATCACAATTGGACTTGAGCCAATCGATCTATCATATGACTGATGATGAGATTTGACGATTTATCCATGACCTGCCATCTAGTCAAAACTCATGATAGAGGGATTAAATCATATGTGAACTATACTTTGAGGTTCTATTTTCGATTCTACTAGGTTGCCACTACATACTGCTAGGTGTCACTGGTGGATTGTGAGAGCTCACTAGGGTTGCTCAAGATCGACAATCCTTAATGAGTTAGAGTGGAATCATTCTGATTTATTGAAAAGAGTTTCAATGATACTGTGATAGAGATCATGGTATATCTTACTATCAGATAGAATTGAACTTATGAGGTCACACAACAAAGAGATTAAACTTGGAATAAGCAATTGAGCTTATGAAGTCTCAATTGAATTTAGAGAAATCCTATTGGGTTAAGGATAACCTTGCAAGCACATAGTTGAACCCAATTTTCTCTTTACACTTGAATTATTTATTTGATAAGATTAATTTGAGTTAATTATCTACTAATAATCTGAATGAATTAGATTTATTGGACTCCAATTATTGGGGGCCTAGGGTTTTGGATCATATGCATTAAGGGTTCAAACCCTTAATCAAATTTTTTGATTGTTTGCATTGGGACGCCACTTGATTTGTTCAAATTGGACATGCCCACATAATAGGGGGCATGGGACCAGCATGAGGCGTCCCCTACGCCCCATGTGGCATGTAAAAAAGTGGGTGAAAAGGCTCCAATAGTTGGCACCTCATGAATCTCCTAAAGGGGGTCAAATATCTTAGGCTACAAGGATTCCTAATGCTAGTAGGACTTGTATTAAGGAGCTTTTAGTTTTGAATAGGACTCAAACCTTTTATCTATTTAAAGGAATCTTCTCTAAACCTCTAAGTATCAGATTTTCAGCTGCCCCACGCCTCCCAAAATCCCCCCACGCCTCCCTCTCTTCTCCCTTTTGGTTCCAAGGCCCAAGAGTATTGGGCATCCTCTATCTCCATGCCCAAAAGGTGTTTGGGCAACCCTCTTTGCTTGCTGGTTTTTAGACCTTGGTTGCTTCATAATCAAGAAAAAGAGAGTAAGAAAAGAAGAGAAGAAAAAAGATTAAGAAAAGGATCAAAGAGTTGATCGCGATCCAAGCTTTGTTCAGATTCACAGGATGATCATTCCTGAAGAAAAAAGATCAACATTATAGAGGACTATTCCAGACTAATTCTGAGTAGATACCCATAGAAGTCGAGCACTTGCGCAGCTAAAGGAAAGCCTATCTTCTTTCAGATCCAGATTCGAAGAAAAGAATTATGAAATAAGTATGTGATTCGATCACATATTTAATTTTAGCATAAAACTCAGCATGTGTTCAATTTTAGCATATGAAGTAGATCTTTGTATTCTATATTTTATGCATATATGATTTAGATTAAAAGATATTTTAATCTTCTATTTCACTGTGTTGTTTATAAAGAAAATTTTTGAAATATACATGCATGCCCCTACATGAAATTCCAATATGAAACACCTCTTTCTCCTAATCTACCTAGGATTAGATTGGACCGAAATCAAAATAGTAGAGGTGTGATCAATCTAAAAATCTACTATTTTAATGTCTAAAATTTATGGAACTTAGGCATAAGGAACCAACTACAAGAAGAATAGGCATTCAGATCCTTGTGCAATAGATTTCTGAGAGCGGCAGCCACTTGACAGTATTTTTCTCCAATCCAAATCCTTTCCTTCAAGATCTGAAACTCTTCTTTCCATATCTGAAAGGACTCTTGATGAAGCCCTCAACCAGCAAAGAAAAAAGGGTGTCCAACTAGTGGGGTGGTGGCCACAAAGGGGAGGCACCAATAAATCCTAGGCGCTAGGGTTTTGGGGTTTTGGATGTGGCGCCATTCTCCTCCAAACCTAGATGGCAGCTAGGGTTTTTCACAAGGAGAGAGGGGAGGTGTCAACCAGAGAGAAAGAACCTATATTCCACCATAAGCAAACTCTAACACATAGTGTGCTTATATATATGGCCAATGTGACTTGATCCTTGACCCAAAACTCCCATGGCTAATCTAATGAGATTGAGCTCATCCCAAGCCCATGTACATCCATGACTTGATCCAATCTTATACCTTTGGATTCAAACCTAGCTTAATACAAGTTAGCCCCTCAAGATCCAAAGTTTCTGGATCTCAAGACTGTGAAGACTGACAGCCTTTCACCCTAGGACCCAAACCAGCCTTAGAATCCTAGAGTCAATGCCATGACTCCTCTCTTGGCCTCCGAAGGCTTAGGAGCACTACACCAACTCCTACAATCTTTATCTTGGTATCTTCAAGTTTTGGCAAGCCTGGCAATGTCCTCCTGCATGATCTCGCTGTGCTGACAGCCACTTGTGTGAACATCCTTGCCACTGCCAACCTTCTTCAATTTCTGAGCTCTCTTGGAGACCTTGAAAGAATTATGCCCTACAAGCCAATCGCATGAGATGTGATGGGATATTTCTTCATTATCTTCCTATTCATTTGCATGATATTAATTATTTATTTATATGAGGTATTATATTTTATCATTTGCTGTATCATTTTTATATGATTATGATAAATCTCATAGATTAGGATAATAATTTTAGGACCATGATGAGATCATACCAGTGAGATCTAAAATCTTGATAGCTCCAATCTAAAATATTTTCAATCGTTGGATCATCGAGTTAGGAATCAATGACTCCGGTAAGACTCGTACATCCTATGTATACTCGACGGAAAGGGTGGTTGATCTCACAACCACTTATATGGTGACTAGTACAAGGATGTAAGTGCCCATTAGAGAATGAGTTTACTGAACTGACCTGTAAAAAAATATCTGATGGAGTCTTACAGCATGTCAGCAGATGGTTCTTCAGTGGGAGTGGTGCATGTGATCCTTTGATCTGAGATCACCATGGTACCTTGTGTGCATGGATCTTTACTTTAGTTTATTCCCTAATACATCACTTTGAGATATGTGTGGGATATTCTGGGTATGGCAAAGTATACATGAAGATTGTGAGTGGTCAATAAGGAATCGATCACTTCTTGTAGGAGGAGAGAACATCCTATGTGATCTCATAAGATGGTGACTCGAGAGTCTCTGGCCAGAGCAGAGATGAATAGTAGAAATAATTTTATTGATTCATCAATCGAGTCATCATTATCATCAGATCGAGATACATATAGTTAGATTTTGGATTTGACATATTTTCATACTCATGGCCTTTCTGGGATGTTATGTGATCGAAGGATTGAATTGCATGGTACCTCATCACGGAAGGATAATTTTGATATTTTATCAAATTTTAAATCTTTTGGATAGTTATGGCGCATTACTAGACATCAATTTTAACTTGTAGATCTGACAGAATTAAAAAATTTAATTTTAAAATCAATTAGGAAGAGTCCTAGTTGATTGGGACTCTTGAGCTGACTTAATCCAATTGGATTAGGGTTTCATCGAGAGTTGGGACCACTGCTGGCTAGATTTGAAACTCAATAGATCACACACAATAAGAATTGATCTTGATCTAAG
>KE508202.1:25360-35396 GCA_000441515.1 Elaeis oleifera | reverse complement strand
CCGGTTGAACCTGCTCGCTCCCGTAGGAGCTCGGCTGAGGTGGGCCGGCTCCCGTAGGAGTCTGGGCTGGCGCCAGCAGTGACCTGCTGTTTGGGAGGTTCGGACGTTGACAAGTCCTGAAAGGAGTTCAGCTTGAAGTCGGTCACTGTAGGAGATCGGTCGATGACGGAGCTCGGTGGGCACTGTAGAAAGTCGGCAGACAATCAGAGCCCTGGGGGCATTTGGAGCAATCCGACTGGCGCCCGCAAGATCCACCTTCGGGAAGTCTGGATGGGTGCCACCTGTCAGAAACTTCGGCCGAGGGTATTTTATACCCAACAATGGCCATGCGAGGATGTCACGAAGGCCCACAGGGAGAGGATTGGTGGTGTCAAAGATGAATCGAACCAGGCCCACGTCCATGAGAGTAGCATCGACGGTGAGGAGGTTCCAGATTGGTGGCAACAGCAGTTTTGGGCTTCGCCACTGTGGAGGCGGAGACCGGTTTCGCCGATGCCTAGGGGTGAGAGGGTGAGAGCTCGTAGTTTTCTAGGATCGGAGATTTCAGGGAACCGCCTCAATCAGCCACCCCGAAGATCGGCCGCCACCGTCCTGGGCACCACCGTGGCTCCAATTAACGCTAGCCCCTCGATCCCTAGTGATGATAACCCCGCCTTCTGATGCTTCAGTGCGGATGGCAGTGGTTCGGGTGGCTTCGTTGCAGATGACCGGCGCTGGGGAAAGGATGGGTAGGGAGAGAAGGATGCTGGCGACCATGAAGCATATAAAGGGGATGACGCTGCCGATCATACCGTCGCGGCCGAAGATGGATCAAAAAAGGGGGATATAAGGACTCTGTTTTAAGATTGGCCTTTGGGAGCTTATGAGCCTCACATAGATTCTGAGGGGAGCTTCGGGCTCTCACTCGAGTTGGAGCTGGAGCCAGCACTGGCGCTGCTGACAATGGGTCCCACCTTTTTAAACGAATTATGGTAGTGAATTGGTGCTGGAGAGTGCTCCCGATAATGTTAGTCAATGCAAGTCGTGGATGATGGCCACCAATTGGATTCTCAATATTTGTCTTGGGATGAGGTTAAGCTCGATGCTGACACCCTATTTAAGAACCAAAGACCTTCACCCTCGTTTAGGAACGAATTAACCTTCCGTTTAAGAATCAGAGGCTTTCAAAATTGATAACCCTTGGTTTTGGGCTTTTTCCGTGGCAACACATGCATCAAACAATATTTATGAATGAAAAATTATTATCAAAATTCAACTATCGAAGGTACCCTAGTAGGTTTTCAGAGTTTCGTAATCGGGATAGCATGGTTCCTCTGAGCCCCCTACTTTGGCTAGGTCTTACTCCTACTTCGATCCAGGCCTTGCTTACTACTCCGGACCTCAAGTTAGCTTGAATCTGACTTTGGATTCAGTCTAGACCTATCCCCGGACCAGCTTGCATTTGGCATCGAACAGCTCTTGTTGTTGCCACATGTTCCATATACTCTATATTTTGACTTAGACCATTGGGGTCCATGTCAGTCATGTCCTTCGTCACCTCCTTCCATAACTCGCCCATGCGGCCCGCAACAATAAGCGAGTACAACAAACCTTGGAGAATCACCTACACAAGATCATGACACCACTGGAGGTCAAAATTTGGCGGTAGGTGTCTTTGATGCCGCTGACGGCAATGCACCTAGGCTGGAAGTGCGAAGCTGCACATGGACAATCTTTGATCGATATGATTCCAAGCTTCATGCGGATCTCCATCATGGTTCGGGCTAGTGTGGCCTCATCTACAGATCTCTCTTTATTTGGCTTGCGGATCTGAATTTAAGTGTTGGACTCAACTGGATTGGGGCTCTGAACCGGTCTGGACCCGACTTCTAATGGATCTAGTTTATGCGGTGGTGGGTCCCAGATCCAATATTCAGCTTGGGCCTCTATTCTGATGTCCTGCGATCCTATAAAGAGGGAGAGAGAAAAGAATGGATAACAGTTCAGGAACCTCGTACCAGGGATTTGGTTTCGATCTGCATCAGGTATGTAGGAGAAACATAGTGGTTCATTGGCAGACCCATCTGGTCCGTCTCCAGCAATGGGTGTAACCTTCCGATCGAGCCCCTCTCGGCGCCTGCAAGAATGCGACAAGGATGGGGAAAACTCCAGAGACCCTGGCATGTGGCGTCAGTAGGAGATTGATGCACCCAGATTAATCCCAACACCAGGGAACGCAAGGGCGTATGTGAGGGAGGGTTTCGTGTCGAAGGAGATGGTTTCGCCAGGGGATTCCTCGGTCGGACGCATGGCCTGCACCTCTAATGTTGGGGAGATGGTGCGCTCGAGTAGGAGACCCTCTCAATGTCTCATACACGATTATTTTTAGGGCTCCACCTTGTCCCTTTGTTCATTCAAATCTTTTTTCGGAGGTTGGGTTTCCTCTTCCACTTAAGACCTTCCTAAAATTTCGTTCTTGAGGTTCTTCAAACTGTATCTCATCTCACACATTGGAGGTATCATCGATGAGCCTGCAAGGGAAGATCCCCTCCTTCCTTGTGCGGTAAAACTCCTCCCACCGAATATATGCTCCTTCCCATAGGGGAGTCCTAGTAGTGGCTGCAGCCAGCCGACGGTGCGGCGGGAGCATGCGTGCCGCAGGCCCTGCCACCATCTTTCCTCTAGTGCCAATTTGTTGATGCAGAAATCTATCTTGATGCTGGGATAGCTGGAGCTAGATGACAACGGCTGGTTGACAATGATGCGATGGCGGTGGCGATGGGACCTGCAAAAAAAGCCTCCATCGGAGATGGCTCCGGCGGAGATCCTCTGACACTTAAGTCAGATTTTCGATAATAGGAGGAAAAGAGTGAGCGTATTAGGAGGAAAGAATCTCATACCTGGAGGGTCCCTCTTAGTCCTTTTTTGTATGAGCGAAGGCTGAAGAGCTGTGGTGTGGACCAGTTGGCCAGATTACGATCCATTAGGTTGTTAGGGTGGGCTGTCCGCCCATTACCAGTTTGTTAGTCACAGCCGTCTGATCTCTATCAGGCTGTTGGTCATGGCCGTCCACTCTCTATGATGCTGTTAGTCGTGGGAGAGCATCGGGTTGTCCGAGATTTTTGATCTCCCATAAATGCCCTTGTGAATCGTGCCTTACTCATGGCTATTCCCATTTTTTTTATGGATAGTGTGAGAGGCTTTTATGGGGGTCAACTGCTAGAACTGAGAGTGGAGGTCGATGCTGGGACGTGGCCGATGCTGGGCATGGAGGCCGAAGGAGAGTCGGTAGCCGACGCAAGGGTCAAGGCCATCAAAAGACCTGCGGAGAGCGTAGGCATCTGTGGCCACCTTTTCTCTTTACTCTTCTTCTTTCCCCTTGTCTTGTGTGGTTTATGGGGAATTGGGATAAGAGGGGAGAGAGGCATTAATGCCTCTCGTTAGATCCACATGGCCCAGAATATAAATACCCTCTTTGTCTTATTGTGGTGGGTAACATGGTTGCAGCTGGAATCCATCCTTCATCTTCGGCCAGTGTAAAATCACCCCCAACAACTCTAATGATAAAGAATGGATCTAATGATGCTCAAGTTGCAAGAGAAAAATAATTGAAGAAAAGGGCCAGGTCGAATGATTCTCAGAGCCAACGTGGTAAGCCTTTCAACTCGAAGACCCAAAGATCAAGCCAAGATGCTATTGGAGGTAAACCATGCTCTCAAAATGCCATCAAGTATTATAGATGTGGTGGATCTCATCTTAAGTTGGACTACACATGGCTTGGAGAGACTTGTTATGCATGTGGTCAGGAAGGCCACAAGGCAATCATTTGTCCTAGTGGAAGAGAGTCACAGAAGCATCAGGCACCTTAGTCTTCTTAGAAAGCCCTTGCAAATTGAGAACATCAAGATGTGTCACAGACCCAAGGATGGATTTATGCACTCTTATAGTAGGATGTCGATACTTCTAACTCGATGGTAATAGGTAATAAATCAATTCCTTAGACTCCTTCCTTATTGCGCATGCTGATCAATACATGAATTGGGTTTTAAAGTATCAAATTTTGTGATATTTAATCTCTATTAGTTGAAATTTGATGCTTCTTATCCTCTTTTATAGGAAATTGAGTGACTGGACCAATCAAGACTCAAACTGGTTCAAATCTAAAGCTAAATTCAAGAATCAAGTGAAGAAAACTAGGCAATTCTATGCTTGCAATTTAAAATTTGTAGCGGAACATGTATATTAAACGATTTAATCTATATTACATGCTCAAGATCTAATCTGAACTACTTTATCAAAATCTATGATATGATTAATATATAATTAAATCTGAAAACAATAAAATCTGCATCGATCATATCGATGCTCTAGATTAGATCTAACCATTAGACTTGATCCAATCTGATCTAACGAGTTCAGAACTCATTATCAGAGTGCGGATTGCTGATCTCCATAATTAAATCATATGGATTAGAGCTCCTTCAGATTGCTCACAGCCACACAAGATGTTCGACCTCTATGGATCATTCACACGAAGATTGATTGCCGATCAATCTCCTCAGGAGTGCTAGCTCGCGAAGATCTTTGATGACTGATTTTTTCTTCTTTTTTGAATCTCTTAGATACTCTAGAGAGGGAGAAGAACTAGAGAAGGAGGAGAGGCTAGAAAAACTATTTTTTTCTTGAAATCACTCATGTTCTCTCCTGGGCATCCAACTATTAGATCCCACGTATAGGTGGGCTAGGGATTAGGGTTAAGAGGAGGCGCCAACACCCATCACGCCATAAAAGATATGGCATCCAAAAATTCCAATGCTAATTTTGTGATGGGGTGAGGAAGAAATCAGATCTTTCTCATGCCAACCAATCACTTAACGTGAATAAGGAAAGAGTTTTTGGCACCATCAAAAATTTCTCATGAAATTGGATTTTTTTCTTCTTATCTATGATTTGAATCAAATTCAAATAAGAAAGAAATAAGGTTCATGACTCATCATGAGTGCTGCCCACCCTTCTCTGCATCCTCCTTTCTCATGCCAAAAATTCCTCATGCAAACTCCTTTGTGTGTAAAGAATGCATGGGTCCTAGGGCATGGGCAAGGGAGAGAATCCCAGGTGGTTGGGACTCTTGAGTTTTTATTGATTCCAATCCAAATCAGATTTGGTTGAATCCAATGAGAGGAAGGAATCTAATCTAATTAGAAACACAATCTTCTCAATAAATTCTTAATCCAATTAGAAATTAACTGAATTCAAGTCTTGATCAAATCAGAACTAATTTCTCTTGTAATGAGGCTTAATCTAATCAAACTCAATTCAAGTCAAACTGAATCTAGTTCAATTAGACTTGATTCGAACCTCATTGCTAATCAAACTAAGCCAAATAGTAATCTAATTACTAATTAATCCTTCATTAATGATAAAATCTCAGTCCAATGGGACTCTCCATCAGAGTTCCAATCTAGTGAGACTCTTCACAGATCAGCCATCTGATCAGACCGAAACTTCTAATGTATGTGATTCCATAGGTTCAAACCTAAATCAGTAGCACAGAATAATTTTTATACTAATTGATATAACCATCTAGTAATGAGATCCGACGTCTGGATAGATCGAAAGATTATAAAGCAACATTCAAGAACCTACTGACGTATGGTTATCGTATAATTCATCCCTTTGATCCTAATGCTCAAGGTGACCTAGGGTTTAACTGTCAATCTTGGAATAGTCAATCACATTGTATTTCAATCTTTCAAATTCACCACATAGATTATCCTGATCAAGATTTTATTAAATTAAAATACACTGATGCATTAACTCCTACTTATTCAGAGGGATCAATCTCATCTTCACTTACATATTGATTTGATAAGTACTTGATTGCATCCAAAAATCTTCCATCACTGAATTAAAAATTCAGATAGTCTGATACCAAAGTATAGTGAGTTATTTACAAGTCACTATGGTGATCATAGATTGGAGAGACGTTTATACCCATACCATTCATGAGTAACTCTTGACAGTAGAGTGCTCCGCAATTGATCACGTTCGGTGCAAATGTACTCTTACATTCTACCTACATGTCATACTAGTGTCTCCACACTCTTCGGTTAAGAGGACAATCAACTCATATGGCACACAATGACCTACACGTGATATCACTATCATCCTATTAATAGCATATTATTTGATCACAAACACGTTTAACCACTAAATGATAAATCCTCCTTTATCGATTAAATATAATCCTAAGGACTTCATTACAACACAGAAGTTCTAAAAAGATGGACAAAATATGATGAAAAGATCAAATAATATTATTAATAAAAATTTATATACCATATACAAATATGAGCTCAACCATCAATAGGCTGACGATTGGCTTTGGAATACAATTTCCAACACCAAGAGGCTAAGAACAACTAATTTGAAGAGCTGATCAAATAAGAAAGTAATCCGACAGCTTAGAAGCAATGCTCCACTCAACGGTCAAGATTTATGATGCCACTTCATGAAAACCCTAGAGATGGAGTACCACACTAAGATCCAAGGGATAGAAAGCGAGTTCTCTTGATCTAAAAGTCAAGAAAGGAGGCACCTACATTCTTCTTCTTTCACGTTAAAATCCCAACAAACTCTTCCTTTTTTTTAGCGTGCACCAACTCATGACAACTCACAACTCCCTTCAACGCCTACTCTCCCATCTTTGTTTCAGCACATAACTTCTTTCTTTCTAATGCTAAGTCCCAAAGCCTTCATGCCCCAAAACTCCTTATGCTCTTTCTCTTCAGCCTCCCAACCTCTTCAACTTTCTTCTTTCATGCAACAAACCTTCCACCTTTTTAGCTCACGCCACTTTCTGAGAAAAGCCTCAAACTCATGCCCTCTCTCTTTCTATTTTAGCATGCCACATCATGAGATTCCAACAAATTTGCACCTCCTCTCTTCTTTCATGTAAAAAAATCCAAGCACCCCTCTTCCTTTCTTTCCACCGTTCCTTGATCTCCAAAATAAATCTCAACCATCTATTACCTTAAAACCCTCACATATCTATTTACAAAATCCTGGCCACCTATCTTTGCTTCTATTAATCCCATATTGCCTGGTCAAATAAACTTGACGCCTCCTAGTACTTATAAATAAGTCCCAACGCCTCTACCTAGAATGCATCCAATAAATCTCCAATCGCTCTTCCATTTTTACCTCTTCTTCAGCATTCTAGCAAGAAAGAAGATGAAGAGAGTGATGGTGAGTGGAATCAACTTCATGAGAGGCTAAATCCATTAGTCTTGGGAGAGGAGAGGAAGTTTTGTAACAATAGAGAAGTTTTATGTTCTATCCTTTTTGTACTTTTTTATGATATGAATCAAAAAGCTTCTCTTTTATTATACAATGATTTTGTGCACTTTCTTTTATGCTTATGTGTTAGATCGTAGTTAGAACAATCTTTGCTCTCTGAAGATACGCCGTGATCTACGGATATGGACCATGGTAAGGAGAGATAGGTTGTAAATCCTATACTTTTTGGAGATGCACTGTGATCTACGGATATAGAATGTGCCACAAAAAGATAGATAATTTCTAGCTTTGATCTATTATTATTTCTTCTTTACTTATGAGATAAAGCTCTAAAATAGTTTATGCCTAAACAAGCCGTGATCCAAGGATATGGATCATGCTCAAATGGAGATAAGTTATGTCTCAGGTCTAATTATAAGCATCTAATATCATTAAAAAAATATAATTTATTTATGCAAGATCAATTCGTAACCCTCCGAGATAATCATTTTCTGCTTGATCCAACTCTTAATATAATTTGTTTCTAGTTTACTTTTTTTGTAACACTTTTAATCCAATGATCTTAATTTTCTGTAATCACAACTCAGCCCATGGTCCCTGTAGATACGATTCCGACTCACTACTATCTATATAGTTTTGAATCGGTGATTAACTTTAATTGCCTATGATAGCGATCAAATTTTGGCATCATTGTCAGAGATCTTAGCATGATTGTTTCGAAAAGAAAATATAATTTTTTTCTATTTATTATCTTCTTTAATTTTATTATTTTCTTAGTTAACTACTTTAATTGTTCTTATCTTTATTTCAATTGCCTTATTTTCCAGCTTGCCTTTTATTTCTTGACCTAAAAAAAAATATAAATATTTGTTTATTTTTGAATTACTTTAGTTTATTTTCTTTTATTCTCAAGTTGACTTCTAACCTAATTCAAGTTTCCTTTTATTTCAATTACTTTAAATATTCATACAAAAAAAGAAAGAAAAGATAATATAGCATAAAAAGTTAACTAATATAGAGAAACTAAAAATAAAAAATTCTTTTAAAATATTCTACTTCTATTTGGACACCTTGCTTTATTTATATTTGTATTTTCATAATTTACTTTAAGGACGGTAACCCATAAACAAGATAAGATAGAGATTTCATCACCCTTCTTTAATCCACAAATAAGTTCTTTGCATCTTGTATAAACCCTAACCCTAACCCTAACTAAAATTAACTAGATGTTGGCCGTAGGGACATTCGAGCTTAATAGGGTAAGGGAGCCCAAAGATTGGATCGAGTTCTAACTGGTTGATCGATCGGTGTCTAGGCAAGTGATTCAGAGATCCCAATCTTGAAGGAAGATGGTTATCTCATTAGGTTTGTCATGAAAGTATAGAGAGCCTCCCACCGATCTTATACTTATCTAACCGATTTGGTTAGTCAGTTTTGAACTTGAAGTGCTCAAAGACTAACTTGAAAGTTAGGAGCTATCTAGACATAGGGTGAACTTTAGTTAGGAATATTTTTTTTGTGCAATTTGTCTGCTAACATATTTATATAAACTAAAAAAAAATCTTCTCATCTATCCTCTTAAATCTAGGATCCCCTAGGTTTCTCATCTTTAGAATTCTTCTTTCTTTTTCATATATATATTTCTTAAAAAATATATAATAACTTTGTTCTCTATCTTTCTTAGAGTTAGGATCTTCTAGGGTTCTCATCTTTAGAATTCTTCTTCTTCTTCTTTCCTTCTTCTTGGTAAAAAAAAAATTCAAATACATAGACTAGGGTTTGCTCTAGAATTATGGATTATGCTTGGTCATAGATTATTACAACCAGAATTATGACCCTTAGATTCAGAAATTGAAAAAATTATTGAAAAATGTATCCTAAAGCCAATCGTTTAACGATTGTACTAATTATAAATATATATGAATTGATCAATAATAAAAGTTATTTGATCTTTTCCATCATAAAATTACATCTTCTAACGAACTCTTATATTGTGATGAAGTCCTTAGGACTACTTTGATCAATAAAAGAAGATTTATTGGATAGTTCTTAAATTAGTTTGCGATCAAATGATACGCTATTACTAGAATGATAGCGATATCAAGTGTAGGTCATTGTGTGCCATATGCATTGGTTATTCTCCTAACCAAATGGTATGGAGATATTGATATGGTATGTAGGTGAGATGTAGGAGTACATCGTTACTGAATATGACCAACTGTAGAGTACTCTACGGTCAAGGATAGCTCATGAAGGGTATGGGTATAAGTGTCCTTCTGACCTGAGATCACCACGATGACTTACAAGCAACTCACTGTACTTTGATGTCGGACTACCTGAGTTTCTAATTCAGTGATGAAAATTTTGGATATAGTCAAGTACTTGTCAAGTCAGTGCATGAGTCAAGATAGGATTGATCTCTCTAAATTAGTAGGAATTAATGTATCAATGTATTTCAATCTAGCAAAATCTAGATCCGGATAATCCATGTGATGAATTTGAAAAGATTGAAATATAATATGGATGACTTATCTAGGATTGATAATTAAATTCTAGATCATTCTTGAGCATTAGGATCAAATGGATGAATTATACGGTAACCATATGATAATAGGTTCTTGAATGTTGCTTCACCTTCATTCGACCAATTCGGATGTCGGGTCACCATTACTAGATGGTTATATCGATTGGTTCAGAAAGTTATTTTTATGCAATCTACTTAGATTCAAACCTATGGGTTATACTCAAAAGAAGTTTC
>KE508201.1:38577-56406 GCA_000441515.1 Elaeis oleifera | reverse complement strand
CCATAGCTGAATAGGTAATCATGCTAGATGGCATGGTAGTACAGACCTGTTCCAATCATACTATCTTCAACCACAACAGAGACCGACAGCTCATATGAATTCCATCAGTGTTGGGGCTCTCAGCAGGTGCAACCACTTTCAAATTAATAAGACCACGTCAATGAAGCAGACATACCAAAAATGAGGGATCCATACTAGAGTTACCGTCGTTTCTAAATAAACAAGCAGACAGCATCTGCATATTACCATCACACGAGGATATCTAGATGTGGTAATACTATCTAAATTATCCAAGTATTTAGGTTCAGTTTGCTATGGATGCTATGATAGGGAGATAAAGAAAAGCATGAGTATTTCTCCTTCCCTTTATCCCGTTCTTGCTAATTTAATCAGCCTGCTATGCTTCTTGTTGGGGTAGATCCTTGTTATTTAGCCGACTAGACCTTTTCCTCAGTCCTCAACCGACTGGGATACCGATCCAACTTGAGTCAGTCAGTCTTCTCTCGACTAGCTCTCCACCGACTAGAATCGATATCCCCAAACGCCTGAGGGCGGCTGACTCGACCACGCCGATATCGGGCTGACTTGGCCTGACACCGTCTACGAGGAAATCTAACATTCGGTGCACGACAGACTACTTTCTCGGCATCCTACCGACTACGACGGTTGGATCGTGCCACCCTTCGGGCTCAATCGGCCAACCTTCTAACATAGACGTTAGCCGGGTATTCCGACATCAAGCACGGCTGCCACACCACCCCATCAGGCCACATCAGGTCACGTCACCCAAAAATCATACCTAGGATGGCTGGCAGTGCACCATGATGGGGGGCCACGACTTCATTAATTACACCGCATGCATGGCAGGGACCGCTGCCACGGCCACTTGCATGCTAAACGAAAGGCACGCCACCGTCTGACACCAGGCGCGGCTTCGTACAATGGGACCTGGCTGATATGACTGTCCATCCTTTCATCTATCTATAAATAGAAGTAAGCAGGGATCCTTCAGGTAAGTGAGCCTAAGAACATAGAGCCAAAACTCTACCTCTTTCACTCCTCTGTTTGTTGAGCTTGAAACTGACTTGAGTGTCAGAGGGTCTCCGTCGGAATAACTTTTGATCAGGACTTTTCTTGCAAGTCCTGCTGCCACCTCCAGATGTCACCAGCTGATCTCTCCGCTTGGCCTCTGTTGACTCGACTGCCGGCCAATTTCTTGTTCAACAGACCCCAGGCTCATGCTCTCATCTCTAGCCCTCTCTCTCTCGACTGTGCCCTACCTTCGACAAGCGGACATTTGTTTCCGGCCACTCATCGCACAATACTCAAGCACGGCTACCCCATTGGAGATAGTCAGCAACAATTTGGTACATCAGGAAGGGGAGAGTTCTCTCCCAAGAACCTCCATGGCTAAGACAAGAGCGCAAAATGCTTCCATGAGCTCCGCTCGATGTTCATTGCGGCATGATGCGCCTCCCGCGACTCTCGCAGAGCCAAGCGCTTCATGGCCGGTAGCGACGGCGGACCTCCAGCAACTTGCTGTCCTTGTGCAGCAGGTGAAGATGCTGGCGGAGGCCGTTCACGATCTCCAGCAGCAGTAACAGTAGTAGCAGCGGTCGGAGGAGATGGCGCTGCATGACGTGCCCTCCTGGTATAGTTGCCGACCTCGATCTTCGACCCGTTATTCGACTTGACATTCTTATTGGGTGAGTTCTCGACCCATCTGATGGTCACCACATCTCGACTCTCGGTGCACACCACGTACCGACTCCAACAATTGTCAACCTCCTTCCCTTCGACGAGCCCTTCACAAGGGAAGAGACTGCAGTCCCCATCGAGTTCCTCTCCCTCTGGGGAAGGCTCCACCCTAGGATATTCAAAATATCCCGACGAGTCTCTGTGGAAGATGGACGAATATGACCAAAAGTTGAGGGAGTTCGATCACCACCTGGACCAGCTCTAGGCGAATGGTTAGGATCCCACCATCGAGCTAGGCATCAGCGCACGTCTGCCCTTCTCACGGTAGATTCTTGACGAACCGATTCCAAGCCAGTTTAAGATGCTGCAGATCGAACCATATAATGGCTCCTCCAATCTGCTTGACTACTTCGAGAGCTACAAAGCTTTCATACTTCTTTAGGGGGTATCCGACGTCCTCCTCTACATCTCCTTTCTAGTGACTCTCCGGAAGACCACCCAAACTTGATACTCCAGACTTCAATCGGGGAACATCCACTCATTCGAGCAATTCAAGCAACTTTTCGTGGCATACTTCAGCACCAACCGAAGGGTTCCGCGAATCTTCGACAGCCTTTTCTTCATCAAGCAACTAGATGGAGAATCTTTGCGGGACTTTATGGTGTGTTTCAACACCTTAGAGGTCCGAGACCTCAATGAATCCTCAGCCATCGTGGCCTTGAACGAAGATTGCGAAGCTCTAGGTTCACTTACTCTCTGGACAAAATACTTTTCAGGCCTACACTAAACTCCTCGAACGTGTGCAGAAGTACATCCACACCGAAGAAGGTGCGATTGACCGACGTCAGTCCAAAAGCAAAGGTCAGAAGAAGAAGATAAAGAAAAAAGAATCTCCATAGGATTCAGCCAAACTCGTGTCGAGAAGGAAGCTCCACCTCTCCGACCGACTCCGAAGCTTAAAAACTCCGACAACAGGTATGACTCTTACACTTTCCTGATTGATCCTCGTGCGTAGACATTTATGGAGATAAAGAGGGAGAGCTACCTCAAATGATCCCAGCCGATGAAGCCAAGGCCTCACGATCGGAAGCGCTACTATTGGTTCCATCATGACTATGTTCATGATACCGAATAGTGCATCCAACTGAAGAACGAGATCAAGGCTCTGATAAGATGGGGTTACCTCAAAAAATACGTGCGAGAGTGACCTATGTGGCTACCTTCCGATCCTCCACCACAGCTGTGTCTCGAAAAGAAAGCTCACATCAAGCCCATGCCGGATGTGATCAATATAATTTCAACGGAACCAAGACCCTAAGAGGCAGCCGACTCTGAAGGCTCCTCCAAATGTTGGCAGGCTGACGACGACATCATCTTCTCCGAGGAAGATCTCCAAGGGGTTCGGACACGCCACAACGACGCCATTGTTGTATTAATGACAATAGCAAACTTTGATGTAAAATGGTCTCTTATTGATAATGGAAGCTTAGCCGACATGATTTTATATGATTGTTTCTTTCAAATGCGACTCTTTACTGATCAACTAAAATCCATCCACATTCCTCTAGTTGGGTTCATCGGTGACTCAGTCAAAGTGGAAGGTGAGATAGAGCTCTCTATCACTACCGGGCAACCACCTCGACAATCGACCGTGCACCTCAACTTCCTCATAGCCCGTGTCTCCTCCGCCTACAATGTCATCTTGGGGTGACTCGAATTGAATGTGCTCCAAGCGATCGTCTCAACATATCACTTACTCGTGCACTTTTTGATAAGGAAAAAATTGATGAGATGAGGAGAGATCAGCGTGCAGCTGGTCCAATAATATTACTTAACCATAATCAAAGAAAAGAGACCAACCGAAGCTCTCCCCATCGATGGTGGACTGGACCAGAGAGAAGTAGATAGTCGGAGAGAATCCATAGAATAGCTTGTCTTGGTGCCCCTCAACGATGAGGACTCGACTAAAACTATCCAAGTCCGATCTTCTTTGGGCGACGAACTGTGAGAGAAGCTTGTCAACTTTCTGAGGGAGAATGTCGATGTTTTCACTTGGTCCATCTCGGACATGCCGGGCATCCCTCCAGAAGTCATTATTCATCGACTAAATGTCGATCCCGACTACAAACTAGTGAGACAAAAGAAGAGAACCTTCATTCCTGAGTGACAGCGGGCCATCGATGAAGAGGTTGGTAAACTGCTAGCAGCCGACTTCATTCACAAGGTAATCTATCCAGATTGGCTCACAAATATCATGATAGTTAAGAAAGCTAATGGCAAATGGTGGATATGCATCGACTACACCGATTTGAACAAAATCTGCCCCAAAGACAGCTTTCTACTTCTGTGGATCGATCAACTAGTCGACGCCACATCCGACCACCAATTGCTCAGCTTCATGGATACCTTCTCTAGCTACAATCAAATCCGAATGAGATTCGAAGATAAGGAGAAGACAACGTTTATCACCGACAAAGGCTTATACTGCTATAAATTATGTCCTTTGGTCTAAAAATATTGGAGCTACATATCAAAGGCTGATCAAAAAGTTTTCAAAATTAATCAGTCACAATATGAAGGTCTACGTCGACAATGTGCTCATAAAAGCAACAAAGCTGCTCTCCATATCGATGACCTAGCAGAAGCTTTCGATGCCTTGAGAAGACACCAAATGAAACTGAATCTGACGAAGTGCGCCTTCGGCGCTACTTCAAAAAATTTCTCAATTTTATGGTGACAAGGCGAGGCATTGAAGCCAACCCCGAGAAGATTAGGATGATTCTCGACATGAAGCCTCCGACTTCACGATGGGACATTCAGAAATTGGTGGGCACGTGGCATCTTTGAGCCGATTCATTTCCAAATCTGCAGAGCGGTGCCTCCCTTACTTTAAAATTCTCAAACAGATGAAAGATTTTATCTGGATGGAAGAGTGCCAAAAGGCCTTCGATGACTTGAAGCAGTATCTCAGCTCTCCTCCACTCTTGACAAAGCCAAATATTGATGATGAGCTACTCATGTATTTGGCTACGACTCCCGAAGCTGTCGGTTCGGTGCTAGTCCGAGAAGAATGTAGGGTGCAGAAATCCATCTACTACCTAAGTCGGATGTTGCGCGGTGCCAAAACAAGATATCCTCAGATCGAAAAGGTCATCTTTACAATCATTACAACTATTCAACGACTACGACCTTACTTTTAGGCCCACTTGGTAAAGATTTTAACCGATCTTCCTCTGAGGACCCTACTCCAATGGCCATATATCTCAGGGAGAATGGTCAAATGGGCGGTCGAACTTAATGAGTTTGACCTCTCTTATGCCCCATGATCGTCTATGATGGCCCAGATACTCGCCGACTTTATGGTCGAGTGCACGCCAACCGACGACGGCCAAGTCAAGAACCAATCTCAGGGAGGAACCCCCAGATCCACATAGATTCTACATATAGACGGAGCTTCAAATGCCCAAGGATGCGGTGCAGATCTTATCCTGACCAATATTGATTGGGTGGTGACTGAGTATGTACTTAAGTTCGGCTTCAAAGTTTCAAACAACCAGACTGAGTACGAAGCTCTGATAGTCGGGCTAAAGATCGTCGAAGATCTCGATGTAAAACATCTAAGGATATTCATCGACTCGCAACTGATCGTTGGATAATTTCGAGGAGAATACACTGCATGGGATCCTGGTCTTTTCAAGTATCTACAGAAGCTCAAATCTCTACAAGCACACTTCGATTATTTTGAGATCTCTCATATTCTTCGCTCAGAAAATACTCAAACTGATTTCGTATCTCGACTTGCCACCTTCGACTGTGATGAGCTGGAAAAATTTTCATCGAGTACCTCGAGAGCCCGAGCATCGACTCCAAAGAGGAAACCCATCAGGTCCAAGTCGGCCATGAACTGAGTTGGATCGACCTCTTCATCGACTACTTGGCTAATGGAACCTTGTCGGCTGATCCTACTGAGGCATGCCGAATAAAGAGACTAGCGATCTGGTGTGTGATCATCAACGACCAACTCTACAGAAGATCAGCATCTTTGCCCTTGCTCAAGTATCTTTTACCTTTCGAAGCCGACTATGATCTTTGAGAGGTACACGAGGACATTTACGGCAATCACCTGGAGGACAAGTTGCTATCCTATAAAATCTTCCAGCAAAGGTACTACTGGCCGACCATGCAGAAGGACACCGTCGACTTAGTACAGAAGCACGATCAATGTCAAAAGTTTGCCAATATCCAAAGACTTCCATCGAGTTATCTCATGACCATTTCGACACCTTAGCCATTTGATTAGTGAGGAGTCGACATACTCGATCCGTTCCCATCTACCAGTGGATAGAGAAGATTAATCATCATAGCCATCGACTACTTCACCAAATGGATCGAAGCTGAACCACTAGTGTAAATAACGGAATGAAAGACCACCGACTTCTTATGAAATCCATCATTTATAGATTCGATTTATCCCAAGTAATCATTACCGACAATGATCGATAATTCAACAATGTCAAATTTTAAGAGTTCCGTACGAAGTACCATATCATCCATAAATTCATATCAGTCAGACACCCATAATCTAACAGAGAAGCTGAGGTAACCAATAAGATGATTCTACAAAGCTTGAAAATAAGAATCGGCCAAGCCAAAGAACTTAGGCTGACGAACTCTACAGCATCCTATGGTCCTATCGAACAACTCCTTGAATCTTGACTAGAGAGACTCCTTTCAAGTTGGCATTTGGGACAGACACTATGATCCCAATTGAAATCGGCCTACCTTCGACTTGGATAGAATACTATGTTGGATCGACCAATTTGGATAAGTGACGAGCTGATTTGGACCTACTCGATGAGACAAGGAGACAAGCTCAACTAAGGATGGCCTCTTATCAGCAAAAAGTGGCTTGGTACTACAACTCTTAAGTGAAGCCCAATGCCTTCAGGGTGGGGGACCTAGTCCTCAAGAGAGCCAAAGTCTCCAAATCAGCCGAGCAAGGAAAGCTATCTCTAAATTGGGAAGGCCCTTACAAAATCTTGATTGTTCTATGGTCAGGGGCATATAAAATCGAGAACTTAGATGGTACAAATTTTTTGAATCTGGAACATCGAGAACCTACGGATGTACTATCAATGAGAACACCTAGATAATAAAAGGGCTCCTTTCCACTATTCTATGCCAAACAAGTTCCAGCACTCAGCGCCTTGCCAAACAAAGTGGCCAATCAGCACTCAGTCAAACTACTTCCTTGTCGGCTAGCACCTAACGAAATGTTATTCGGCTGACACCTGATTAACGGAGCTGACACAGCCCGACAATCGCTAGCATCCCCGCTACGGTCCAAGGGCTGCGAGTGCATAAGCTACAGTTCGTCCAATGGCCTAGGCAAAACACTGTGGTTAGTTAGCTTGCTCCAGATTGACGAAGGATCATTCGATCGAGAATGCAACTGTGGTTGGTCAGCTTGCTCCTGATTGACCAAGGATCACCCAATCTGGAATGCAATTGTGGCTAGTCGGCTTGCGCCCGATTGACCAAAGATCTTCGCATCCAAAATAGAGATCCTCTCTCTACTTGGCTAAGTTTCGATTCAACGAACAGTCTATGGCGAATAGTCTAAGACTACGACTTTAGTCTGACCCAGTTCACCTACAGAAGCCAACTACGTGACTTAGAAAATTTTTCTCAAGTCTACACGCTCGGTTATCATCTACTCAATTTGCAACCTCCTAACCGACTACTTTACTTAACTAAATTTTATAGAAAAATGGCCAAAATAAAGCGCATAGGCAAACAAACAAGTCCGATAAGAAATGTAAATCTTTCATTATCGAGGAGTTCATTACAAAGAAAGATTCATTACAAAATGAGGAAAGGAGGGTACAATGGCAAAAAGCAAAAATATACAAGGAGAAAGCCTACAGAGTCATCGGACGATCTTCTTCAGTGTCTGCTTCATCTTCGCCTCTCGACTCTTCCTCGACCTTGTCAGTTTGAATCTTGCTCAGATCCGGCGTAGGCTGCAGCTAGCCAATGATCTTCTTACAGTCCTTAAATCCGAGTTGGTATGCATTTGTGGAGGCATTGGGGAGCTCTACCTCATACTCCTTCGACTTGCAAAACTCGGCTAGTGCCTGAAAACTGCCTCCTAGGCCTGAGTCTCCACCATCGACAATCTTTCTTCAACTCCTAGGCCACTTTTTCGGCCTCTTGCCACTTCCTCCCTTCCTCTTCAAGGGTGCCCTCTGTCAACTCCATCTCCTTCTGATAGTTAGCCTTTAGCTTCTCGAAAGACTCTCTCACTTTTTGGGAGTCAGCCCTGAGCTTCTCGAGCTCCTCCTTCTCCTTCCTCTATTAGGTTGCAGACGACATCAGCTCAATCTCCAGCAAAGTGATTTTCTCCTGACTCTTCTTCTCCTGCTCCTCAGTGGCATGGAGAAGCTCGTCGATGACTTCAGCTCGAGCATGAGCAGTCTGGACCTTATCCTCGAGTTCGGTGTTGAGCCTGACAAAGCTAATCAACACTTCATATAAAACTGTCACATCGTGCATCATCTGTGAAAAAGAAAAAAAAGTTGGTGAAGTCACCTACTCAACCAGCAACTATACGAAAGAAATCATTGAAGAAAAGGTCGAAAACTTACCTCAAGCAACAACGTGTTGGAGCCTAGAAAAATCTTCGAGATTGGATGGGCTTTCCTTACTTCCCAGTCTGCGGGCAGCATCACCATCTTTGCCAGCTCCTCTACGAGGTGACGATCCTGAAGCGCTTGGTTGATAGCCTTGATGCGTAGCCCAGGGTGACGGTGGCCTTCTAGAAGGGAGTATCCAGATCGTAGTCGATGGTGAAGGCAGAGGCCTTCCCCTTGTCGACGGAGGCCTTCCCTTTGTTGGTGCCTCCCAGCTGGGCACCCAATCACCACCTGTCCCGACTTGGGCCGATAAGGCTTGGACCGCTTTCGCTGGCCTAGGCAGAGACTCGACAATGATGACATCATCATCCGTAAGAGCGGTTGTGACTCTTGTGGCTGTGATTGAGATGTCGACGATGGAAGGTGGTGGTGAAGATCGCTCCGACGGTGGTCAGGGCGGTGATGGTGGCTGTGTGCTCCTCGACACCGAAGGAGGAGAGTCCTCTCTCAGCCTCTTCGACAAACATGAGGATCCACCAGGCTCGGATGCGAACTTCTTCTTCTTGACGGACTGCCAGAGGGTTGCCGTCGAAATTCTCATGCCTACAAAATAGGAGCAAAAGCAAGTCAGTTTATAAGAAAGAAGGAAACTACAAAGAACTACAAATGAAAAACTACCTAAGTGGCTACTCGAACTGATCCCGACGTCGTATAGAGACTACTCCTCAAGGAGCTTCCACTGTGAGGGGACCAGAATGCCGAACAACCTATTGTGTAGCTCTCGATCCTCTATCAAGACCACATCATTTCTATTCAGAGATAGACTGGGAGTGATCCAGATCCAATCGAAGCCCCAGGGATGGTCAGCAGCTACATAAAGAACTTATTCTTCCATCTATGGATGGAAGAAGGGAGCTCGATAATAAGCTGATACTTAGGCCGGAGACTGAAAACCACCATCTCCATTTCTGAAGATGTTTCTTCAACATAAAAATTATTCGAAAAAGAGAGATTTGAGGCTCAGCCAGAAGAAGGGAACAAAGGACAATGAAAAAGATAAGATGTGAAAAAATTTAGGGTGACCTATGCGGAGACTAACTCATACAAATCAAGGACATTGGCAAAGAAAGAATGAAATAAAAATCGGAGTCCCGAATGGAGGAACTCCTCATAGATGGCAATATAGCCGTGGGAGGACGAACGACCCGACCTTCTTCGTCAGGCACCATCAGTCGATCCTGACTAGACATGTGATAGTAATCTCTTAGTTAGCTAACAGCAGCCTCAGACAACTCGGACCTCTTAATGAAAAGTCCACAGAGGTTCTTAGGAGCCGGCTATTCATCCAACTCCACATGGTCAGAATGACCCTACTGAGAGGAGATGTCTTCAGATTCATCCCGAGGAATATCCTTGGTCCCCCGTCAAGTAGATGGAATTCGAAAACTATGGTCTCCCACCACATTCTCATCCCCAGACTCTCTACTAGTGAAAGCCATGCAAAAACCCAATAGGGGAAAGACCCAAAAGCAAAGAGAAAGGTTGGAGAGAAACCTCGAAAGGGGAAAGCAACAAGGAGACCATTGACGGCGAAGGAGACCACCGACGGTGAAGGAGATGACTGATGACAACTGAGCCTAAACCACCCTGGGACCTTGCACTGGGAGGAGGTTCAAGGGTTGGAAGAAAGGGGGGGCAGAGGCATCGAAATTAGAAGAAAACTAGGGCAGGGCCACCCTTATTTATAAACTCCTTTGACGGTCAGGATCAGTGCAGGAGATCCCGCCTTCTCCCAAGATCTCGATGCATGGCAACAATCTCTGCCAACCACACTCGCGACTCCTTGACGCACTACCTTCAAGATCGTACCACATCATCCAGATCTGCGTGATCACAAGTCAGACCAACTGGCAATCGACAAGTGGCCGACTTGGATACCCCGACCCATTATTGCTCTATTGTTTGATCTTTTATAATCATTATAGAAAATCATCTCGAGCACTGCGGCAATAATTGCCACACGACTTGCGACGTGATGGAGTTGCTGCACGACCTGCGAAGCAATGAGACGGCTATATGCAGCACCCAGAACGGCATTAAATGGAGGAATATCCAGAAAAGTGATTCGGATCCATGAAGGCTAACTCCCTTCACCCAATTAAAGCTATGCCATCGAACTCGGGAGTTGGGGGGACAGGTGTTGGGGTAGATCCTCATCACTTAGCTGACTAGAACTCTTTCTCGATGCTCAATCGATTGGGATATCGATCCGCCTTGGGTCACCAAGTCTTCTCTCGACTAGCTCTCCACTGACTAGAATCGACGTCCCCCAAATGCCTGAGGTGGCCGACTCGACCATGCCAGTATGCGGTCGACTTCACCCGACACTATCTATGAGGAAACCTGACATTCAATGCCTGACCGACTACTTCCTCGATATCCTACCGACTACGACGATCAGGTCGTGCCACCCTCTAGGCTCAATCAATCAACCTTTTGACACAGACGTCGGTCGGACGTTTCGATATCAGGTGCAGCCGTCATGCCACCCCATTAGACCACATTAGGTCACGTCACCCAAAGCCATACCCTGGATGGCTGGCAGCACGCCATGATGGGGGCCGTGACTTCATTAATTACTTTACACGCACGGCAGGAACCACCGCCACGGCCATCTGCACGTCAAACGAAAGGCACGCTCACTGTCTGACACCTGACATGGCTTCATACGATGGGACACGATCGATATGACCGTCCATCCTTCTACCCTTCTATAAATAGAGATAAGTAGGGACTCTCAAGATAAGTGAGCCTAAGAACATAGAGCCAAAACTCTACCTCTTTTACTTCTCCTTCTGTTGAGTCTGAAACTAACTTGAGCATCGAAGGATCCTTACCGAACAATTTTGGTCAAAATTTTCCTTGTAGGTCCTGCCACCACTTTCGGACGTCACCGACTGATCTCTCCACCCGACCTCTACAGACCCAACTGTCGGCTAGTTTCCTATTCAACAGACCCCAGGCTCATGCTGTCGTCTCTGGCCCTCTCTCTCTCGACTGTGCCCTATCTCCGATGAGCAGACATTTCTTCCGACCACTCACTGCACAATATTTAGACGTGCCTACTCCATTGGAGATAGTCGGCAACACTTCTATTTTGAAGTTTCAACAAATTCTTGCGCAAAATAAACAGAACTAAAGATGTTGACTGCTAACATTATTAGCCTAAAAGATCTCATCGCTCTAATTGAATTGTTGGCATATTAATTAAATAATTCAAAAATTTGATGTTTTAAGAATATTTTTAAATTGAAAATAAAACTAAATAAAAATCCACTCAAAATATAAATCTTTATCTTAGATATCTAAATAACTTGATCTTTTGAATAGATAATATTTATTTGAAATAGGAATACCCCTCAAATATAGCCTATTTCACTTATACCCCTTTACTTTAAAAATATCAAATTAGTCTTTCAAATTTTTAAAATACTCTAAATTAATCCTACCATTTATCTCCATTAATGAAATTATATCATATGACCATCACATGATAGCATTATTTAAAAATTATCAAACTACCCTTAGTTGCTGGTGCTCTTTAATCTCCTCCACCTTCATAAGTATCTCGACCCCAACTCCCTCCTCTCTGATTGCCCACCACCACCTCCTCCTTAGCAGCGCCGCTCCTCTTCGTTGCCATCATCTTTGTCGTCTCTTACATCTCCTCCCTCCACCACAACCACAAATGCCATGCTGTCCCTTTTCCTCCTGCTCCAATGAGGATAGGGACGATGCAAGTTCCTCTTCTTCTTCTCCTCCTCTCCCTCATCTCACCCATCAATCTCCCTCTTCCTCCTCCTTTACAGCCACCTTATTCTCTTTTATAAACTCAGACTACATCTGGTCCATTGACCCATCGGCGAGCAAATGGGGTTCTATTATGCACTCCTCCATGGTCCTCATCACCATAAAAAGCATCAAAGTTTAGGCAAATGTTGATTCCCATCCTTATGCATCAAAAGCTCTCATTGGTATCCCTTCTCTTGATCCACAAAACTAACTCATCAAGATAATCTGGATTATACCAAATCAACCGAACCTGCAAGAAATATTAAGCAGGAGATAGAAAGAAAGAAAGCTAAATAAAAGCAGGATAAATAATTCCTCTTTGAATAGCCATCAACCATGTTTGGCTTATTTCTCAATAAAATTTTTGGCCTTTTATCCACCATATAGGTATCATCCACCAAAACATCTATTCCTTTTATTTTGCTTGTCTTTTTCTACTTGTTGGAGTTTGTCTTCTTCACCTTTGGTTGTGGGAATGTATTGTATTTGCTGTTCACCTATTATAGTATGAGTGTTAGTGCTTGTATAGTTTAATAAAATATCAATATTGTACTATTCACAACTATGGAGGCCCTTTCAGTATTATGGTTCCATGATGCTATTCAATAATGTAAAGTACTCTAGATGTTGCTTTCTCATATCTCTCATGATTCTAAAGCTTTTCTCACTATATATCAGAAGCAGTGCCACAATGTATTCTGGATGTTGTTATCTCAAATCTCTTATTCGTCTAAAGACGTATTTAGCATGTGTCAGAAGCATTACTACAACTATATCACTAAATTATTTAATATGAATCGATTTCTTACTGACTCTAGATTTACTGAACAGGTTTTTCTACTTTCCAAAATATGGCTTCTATGTGTCCCAGTTATGAAATACTTTCATCTTCAATGGTCCAAAACTAATTCAGTGGTTGTTGTTCTCTATTTCTTAGATATGTACTTATATCCACTCCATTGGCCTATCATGTTTCAACTAAGCTCTTCTCAAGGTGTTAGCTTTACCATACTTGCTGTGGGGTTTTCAGCTGCTTTACTTGCTAGGACTGCTTTGTAACATTGCAAATTATTCGAGCCTAATTTATCTATCCATGGCTATAATTTCTAATCATGGTCTAATTTATATCCTCATCTACAAGTTTTCATTGCTACATATTTTTGTGCTTCTTGGGTGTCTTTGTGACATCTCATCATATGCAAGTTTTGGTCATACCTTGTTATGTTACTATAACTTGGGTATTTATTATCCAACATCATCTGAAAATCTATGATTCTACTCTGCTTATTTAAGTGTATCTACTGAGGATATAACAAACTATAATTTCATCAACATAACATTATTTGCAGCAGCTGCTATAAATCAGCAACTTCTTTACTGACAATAATGTTCAGAATAAGAAGAAGATCAACTGATAGTGGAATATATAATAGAATACAAGATACAGAAAATCAATTACAGTCTTTAAGAAGGGTTGCTCCAATGGAGTGCTTGATAGCTTCACAAGTGACTTTTAGTAACAAGAGCAAAGTTTGGGAAATCTTCATCTTCACCTTGGTGGCATATTTCATATCTTTGATCCAGTGCTAGAATCGACAAACAAGGGGAATAAAGATCAGAATGAGAAGCATCAGAAATCAATGGATTAGAGTTGCGATTAGATAATCAAAAATTGGTCAGTAAGAAAACAGAATTTTGCACAACCTATAAAAGTGATGTTGGTAACATAGCAAAAATCAATATAAAATTAAACTTGATGAATCAGAAAACAGGTAGAAACCAAAACCAAAGAATTGAACTTCAAATGTTAGATCAAATTCTAAAAAAAAGTAGGGAAAATGAATGAAGAATAGGGATGCTGGAAGAGTAAGGAGGGTGATTATGGAGGCCAAAATAGCCTCCCTCTCCATAACCAGCACTAAGTTAGGGCCACGGTAGCTCATAGCCATAGCCCATCTCATGGGACTCATGGTGAGTCTATGGGGGAGGGTAGGTGGGTGGCCATAACCCTCATCACTCAGGCAATTATAGCCAGGGGGTGGAGGGTGTGGTATGTTGAAGGGGTTGTAGTTGGGTGGACGATAGTGCTATCCCTCCTCATCATCATAGCAACTGTGGTGGTGGTAGTGATCAAAGGGGAACTCTATGGTCAATGGGTCCAAGGTGAGTGTCTCAGTTCACTTACTGGATATTATATAGCTTGCAGCATGGCTGTTACCCCAACCCACCCTCACCCCCATCCTTGCATTTGGTTCAAAGGAGGTGTGAGTGCTCGGTGCCTGCCAGAATTTCATCAAAAAATAGAGAATGAAAGCATAGGAGTCGAATGAAATAACCATCAGAATTGAAAAAGGTAATAGAAATCCATTTCAGACCATCTATATGAGTGAGGGATATTTTTATCTATTGAAATAGCAAACTAATGTCGTCTACTGACAAGAGAACGATAGGATCATTTTAGAGCATTTTGAAGATTTAAAGGAATGGTTTGATACTTTTAAAGTAGAAGAGGTGTAAGTGAAACTGATCTATACTTGAGGGGGTGTCCCTATAATTTTTTATTTATTTTTATCTTTATTTCTCTCTCCTCTCTTAGAATCCTATAAACAATAGAAAGAGAACCATGAAGAGATGCTTTAGATATTACTGACGAATGCCTCACAAATGAATGCCTCAAGAGACTCCCATAAACAAAGAGACTCACAAGAAGATGCATCTCGATGCATTTGATCTTATGATGATTCCAAGAGATACAACTATTGATGATCAGATGGATCATGTGGTGAAGGAATGCATCTAGTGAAAGGATGATTAAACACCCACTATACACACACACCCATTCACAACTATAAATAGGAAAGGGGATCATCATTCCTATCCATTTGACAAACATAACACAAGTAAACAGAAGATAATTGAGAGAATAAATTGAATAATGAGTGAATGAACTCAAGTGTACTTTTTGGCAATTTAAGAAGAAATGATTGAGTTCATATAAATGAGGATTGAGAGAGATTTCTTTAATCTATTAAGTTGATTTTTACTATCTACATTTTGCTCGTTCAAGTTCGACTTTGATTCTCTTTCATTAGAGTGTACTTCAAGGATACTATAAAGCAACTTATTGTATTTAGAAGTAGACTGCCATTAACTATTTGAATCTAAATAGAATGAATACTACTCTAAAGATAGTACATTCCATAACATGCCTTGAATCAGATAATATCTATAACTTAGTTCTTTTACTCTATGCATGTAGAAAGCTACTTATCAAATAAGCGAGACTAAATAGCAATATATTAAGAGATTTCCAACATATAAAGAACTTTTTCCAAGAGGAATTCTATCTAATAGTATGAGTTTCTTTTATCTAAATCAATTGGGGACAATGGTCTTAATAGTCTAATGTTAAATCCTTGCCCCCCAAGGGGGAAAAAGGAAGAAAAAGAACATTTTTCTCCACACATATTAGAAAAGATGGAGGAAAATCAAAGTAGGAAATGAGAATTTGCAACATAAAAGAAAAAGAAAGAAAAATTACTTATAATGTAATGTATTGGCATGTGTGCTTCGGTGTCATCAATATAGCCATCCTCTTTTCTCCAAAATAATACACGAAACAATCACCCCTCTTGTTGTTATTGGACAATCCAACTCTGTGGCTACATCAAGAATGGCAGAGCTGCTAGGTGATTAGAGGCGGTCCAAATCCACCCATGATGACTTGAGATAGAGATGAGGAAAGGGGAAGATCAAACAAACAACAACACACTAAAAGATCAAGACATCCCGACTTTCTCCTTCTTGTCCACATTTGTCTTTTCTTTTGTTTATTTTTTTCCCCAATTTTGGAGGCTGCTTCAGCCTCTATGATCTGTTAGTATCACCCAACCATTGTAGAAGGCTATGGTTTGATTACGATTCGGTGCTGCTCCACTGCGAGTATCACCCTTATTCTCTAATCTTTCAAGACAGTTGCTTGTGCACCTTGTGACCCTCCATTATTCTAATAAAAAAAATTGAGAATATTTATTATTTAATTATTTATTATCACGATTATAATTTGTGATATTTTTATTTCTTTAAAACTTGGATTTTAATTTATTTCTACCAAGATTATATATATAATCTATGAGAAATAAAATGGTATTTTAGGATCAAAAATGATAGATGAAATTTGAAAGAAATTTTTTTCAAATTCAAGAACATATTTTGTATAATATTGATTTTATATAAATGGGTAAATGTGGCAAAAATTATACAAGGTGAGCAAAATTGGTATAAAGACCTTAGCTGGTCTTTTTCTTCCTCTGGAATTTAGATCATCCCACTCCAAAAGTACTCTAGGTATTTATAAATATATGCCTAGTTCAGTTTGATTTTGCTAGTTGTATTGGTCAACGCATGAATCTCATATGATTTTGAACCCAATTATCCAAATAGGCCCTTAAGGGTGTTTATGTCCTCTTAGGATGCTTTTACCTCTCTATTTTTAATACACGATCCTTAGGCCCCTCCGTGAGTTGATAAAAGAACAATGGTGGAGGAAAATAAGTAAACGAAAAAAAGAAGCTTCACAATTGATAAGGAACTTAGAATGGGAGTCCTTGGCTTGCTTGGAGAGCTTGATGACAAGGTGTGGAGGAGGTGGGAAAAAAGTGTGACGACACTGAGAGAAAGAATGGCAAGGGAGCAGAGTAGAGGGTTGCAAGAGTCAGAGAAGAAGATGAGGACTATTTCACCTTCCAGCATCAATGGCAAAGACGGAGGAATGGAACTAGTAGAAAGGTGAGCGAGTAAATGGAGTCAGCATTAGAAATGGGAAGGGAACTTCACATTCCAAATTTAAAGAAAACTTGCAAAAGATAGAAATAAATATTGGTTGGCATACCTTTTAAGGCACTTTTTTTTTGATAGAGCGGATCATTCATATAATTCTTGTGTGAATACATTCAAAAAAATCAAAAATAAATATCATTGGGTAGTCTAGAAATCTCGCCAATATCAGTCCAAAAGAGTGGTCCAGAGTGCTCTAGATAAAAGCAGCCATCCCATCAGCTACTTAGTTTGTCTCTTAAAAAATATACCTGATAATGAGGTTCACACAGTTGATCAGTGAGGTCACTATATCCCATAGAAGAGGATGGGCAGTATCGCCTTACACACCCCCTCGGATCTAAGTCATGATAATCATAGTTGAGTCACTCTCAATAATCAGATGGTTGGCATAAAAGATCTGATGAGCATAAGTGATCCCAGCCCATGCAGCTCAAAACTCCATAGCAGAAATCAAGGGCTCATAAAAATATGGGCCCCCATGAGCATCAAGGGCTCATAAACCCTAAACCCTAAACCCGAAATCCTAAACTCTAAAACCCTAAAACCCTAAACTCTAAACCCCTAAACCCTAAACCCTAGACCCTAAACCCTAAACCCTAGACCCTAAACCCTAAACATAAACCCTAAATCCTAAACCCTTAAAACCCTAAACCCTAAAACCCTAAACCCTAAATCCTAAACCCTTAAACCCTAAACCCTGAACCCCGAAATCCTAAACCCCGAAACCCAGACCCGAAACCCTTGACCCGAAACCCTAGACCCTGAAATCCTAAACCCTGAACCCTAAACCCTGAACCCCAACCCC
>KE508201.1:0-11815 GCA_000441515.1 Elaeis oleifera | reverse complement strand
CCCCCTCGGTCCCCTCCCTTCCCCTTCTCACCCGATGCCCTCCCGCCACCCCACCCCCCGATCCTCCTCCCCCTCCCTGCCTGACCTCCCGTCGCGCCACCACCCCCTGGCGGGTCCCCTCCCCGCCCGACGCCCTTCCGTCATGGCACCCTCGCTCGATGCCCTCCTGTCGACCCCTATCCCACCACCATCATTTTTTTATTTTTTATTTTTATATCATTATTATCATTATTATTATTTATTTGCAATGTATTAGGGGTCTCTAATCAATTTGGTTAATATTGTTATTTCTTATATTTTTTTAGAAATAGACTCGGACTTGATTTAAAAATGAATCTGAGGCTAATTTAAGAATTTTAAATATGTTGTATTTTATATAACCATAGATCCATCAGTTGATCAATGCAGAATATTCTATGGCATCCATACAAAAATATATGAATAAATTATAAAAATTTTTTTGAGATTATGTCGAAATTACCATATGAGTTCAATATTTTGAAAAACTTACACCTATATTCCTAATGTCTACGAAAAATCTACACGTATCCCCCTAAGGTGGGGACTAAATTATAGGTTTTTCATAAATATCAGGCTGTAGGTATATATTTTTTAAAATACTGGACTTAAGTACAATCTCGACCTAAACTCATGAAGGTTTTTGTAATTTAATTATATATTTTTGTACGGATGCTGTAAAATATATATATTGATCAATTGATTATCCAGTTTAGACAGTTTAGAAATTATATTTAATTCTATAGATAATTACAGTAATCAAACGATATGCAGAGGATTCAAAAAAATTTCAGATAGTATTTTTTTTAGTTCTCCTCACATATTTTCAGTCGTGTGGAGAGAACTAAGAGAAAATACTGTCGAAATTTTTTTCGATCCTATTATGTATCGTTTGATTACTGTAATTAACCTATAGAATTAATACAATTTCTGAATGAGATAGGACCTATCTTTACCTATTAGTTGATGATAGGATGTATTTATTATATAAGTCATTTGAAATGATAAATAATTATTAATACTAAATTTTTTGATTTTGATATTGCCATAAATTTTTTTGAGAAAATGGCCAGTACTCGGATTCATCTACTATTGTATTATGATGGCATAATATAGAATGACGAAGCTGACATACAGTACAGTCACCCTGCAAATCAGATGATTAAGGTATCTTCATCATTATCACGTCAAGAATTATTAGACCATTTATATAGTAGTATTCCTGTAGACAAAGAAAATATGAAATCAAATTGAATAAAGATTTCCTAATCTGTCAGGATTGTTAATGTAGAGCAAGTATATTTTAGTTTCAATTGATGACGATGAAGATATCTAAAAAATACCGACATTTCTTTTAAAATATTTAGAATATCGATTTTTAGAATTATATATTGAAAAAGAAGATGTACCGAGCTTTGGATACTATAGTCGGCTTTTAACCCAAGAGGGCAATACTCCTAGGCCTTCCTCACCTTTCGTAACTCCTATGGTGCAAACCGATAGTATTGAGGCCATGTTTGCAGAATAATATTTTACTACTGCTGGCCCTAGTTGTCCAATTATTCAAAGTCCTATGATGACTTCTCCTGTGATGTCTTCTGCTATGGTGACTTCTCCTATGGTGAAAGTAGTAGCAAGTGTGGGATACGACACTCAATAGGGGATGATGTTTGGGTAGGCGGTGGAATAAATTCTGATAATCTAGATTTTGAGTCAGATGAAAGTGAGGATGAAGACTATTGAATGGATGAGGACAGTAGTAATGATGATGATGATGATGAAGATGAAGATGGTGATGATGATGTTCAGCCTGATATTAATATGGGAGAACCTCAACCTTATTTGCACGAACCCCATAATTTTTAACAACATAAATTTAGATGATGGTGGTTGTGTTAGCACTGATCGAAGATTGAACTCTGACTATCAGTTTTAGAACTCCTCGATTACTGAAATTTTTAAAGATCTAATGTTTGAGAGTAAAGATTATCTAAAGAGAGCTGTTGATCTTTATCATATTCTGAAGCATCGGACATACAATGTAGTTCAGTCACATTCAAAGTTATGGTCTGTATGATGTATATCATCAGGTAATGTACAAAATTATAAATGGAGGCTTCGTGCTGCATTGTTAAAAAATATGAATATTTTTAAATCACAAAATATGAGGGTCCTCACACTTATTTGTTTACGGAGTTGAATCGAGATCACAAACATATCAGTGGAAGGATGATTAGCGCACTAGTCTGACATATTGTTGAGAAGGATCTCGATGTTAGAGTTGAAGCTATTACGGCAACCGTTAATGATTAATTTTAATACACAATGTCATACAGGCAACCGTTAATGATTAATTTTAATACACAATGTCATACAGAAAAATATGGTATGAAAAGCAGAAAGCATTGATTGATACTTATGGAGAATGGGAGCCATCTTATGCAAAATTATCCTATTATATGGCTGCACTCCAACATGTAAATTTCGATACTGTTGTTTCATGAGATTTTTTTTCAAACTGTAAATTTTGATGTCCGAATTTTAAATTATATTTTTTAGACTTTCAAACCATCAATCTAGGATTTTAGGCATTGCCGTCCTGTAATCAGCATTGATGGCACACACTTGTATGAAAAGTTTAAAGGTAAGATGTTAATTGCAATAGGAATTGATATCGAGAATGGGATATTTTTCTTAGCATATGCAATTGTGGATGAGGAGACGACTGCCAGTTGGAGTTGGTTTCTTTTCCAGCTCAGAACACATGTCGTCAAAGATGAAAATGGAGTATGCTTAATTTCTGACAAGCATCCAGATATATTAAATGCCATTGCAGATGAGTTTATTGGATGGAGTCCATCGCATGCCTATCACCGATACTGTTTAAGACATATTTGCAGTAATTTCAATACTCACTTTAAAAATATGCAACTCAAAAAAATAGTATAGCAAGCAGGAAGCACTCATCAAGTTCGCAAGTTCAACTTTATCATGGGTAGGATCAGAACAGTGAATGAAGAGGCTTGGAGTTGGTTGTCTAAGTTAGAAAAAGAGAAGTGGACATTGGCACATGATGACGGCCTGTCCTATGGTGTCTTAATTATAAATTTGTCAGAGATTTTTAACAGTATTTTACGAGGAGCTAAAAATGTGTCAATTACAGCTTGTGTTCAAATGATATTTTATCGTCTTGTGAAATACTTTAATACGAGACATGCCCAAGCCTTAAGATATGTACAGGAGAACCTAAATAATTTTTTAATCCTTATGTTGCTATTAAGATTGCTGAAGATCAAGTTAAAGTTAACCAGCATCGAGTAACAGTGTTCCACCTTTAAAGAGGCATATATGAAGTGCTTACGAGGAGAGCAAGCGCAGGATTACGAGATGGAAAAATTTCATACTGTTACTTAACTGAAAGAATATTCTTGTGAAAAGTGAAGCATGTACAAATATTATGTTCACATGTTTTAGCTATGTGCCAAGAATTGCTGTACATTTTAGTGGATTTGTGGATGATGCATATACAATTACAATATATATGAATGCTTGGAGTGGCGAGTTTAATCTATTACCACATGAAGATTATTGGATGCATATACGTATGTTCAAATATATTCTTGATCATCATCATTTGAGACCCAAGCAGAAAGGCAGACCAAAGTCAACAAGACTGCAAAATGAGATGGATGATAGGTAAATAAGAAGTAAGAATCACTGTGGCATTTGTAAGGAACAGGGTCATGATCACCGTCGCTGTCCTAGGATACTTCAAGCTATATCAACTTCAAGCAGTGGAAGAATTAAAGGCTTCGAAGATGTATTTTCAATATTATTTTATGTATTTTTGTGAGATTGTATTTTTAATATTGTTTTATATCCAGAGATAAACTGTATTGTGTGTTTAAGTTGTATTATATGACAATATTGTGCTACCAAATATTTACTAGTAATGAATTAGTGACATCATTATTTCATGTATTGAAAATTATATTTCTCATGCTCTAATATACTTGGGATATATATCATTATTTTAGATTCATTAGCGTATTATGGCTTATGATCTACGGCATCCAAACCCTCGAGACAGGAGTATTCTTACATTACAAGAGCACCATCGGTCATAAATTATTTTAGATGACAGTGTAAGCATTCCAATCCTACTCTTACTAATATTTTTATAAATTTTTTTGTTAAAGTCATATATGCTATCTAATTATTATATCTTATTGTAGGAGCCCAGACACCTTCGACTACGACGATCCGATGCTGACTTTTGGAGAACAGAGCATATCCCACCTAGAGTGCTAGATTATTTACGATATCTGAGATTTTATGGAGTGTATCGGATTGGTTGCATACAGATGGATGTTGGTCTTATTACTGCCTTGCTTGAGAGATGGCGTCCAGAGATATACACATTTCATCTTTCATTCAGTGAGACGACCATCATATTACAAGATGTTAGCATCCTTATCAGACTACCAGTTGACGGTGATCCAGTTATCGAAGTTGATCCCATGCTTACCATTCTAAAGTGATAGGCTTTGTGCTTACGATTACTAGGGTTTGAGCCTGAGGCCTAATTTTTGATCATTCACGACTGAGGATAGAGTGTTTGGATGATCGTTATCGACATTTACACATGGAGAATGATGCACCAGATGAGATGGTGCAGCAGTATATCAAGGGCTAGGTGCTGTGGTTGCTAGATGGTATTCTATACCTGATACTTCATCGAATAAGATGAAGTTGATATTTTACCATTATTGAAAGATTTAGAACTCGCTCGTAGGCTCAGTTGGGGCAGTGTAGTACTAACTTGCCTGTATAAGGCTATGTACCGGGATTCTTATGCTGATCAGAACGAGATTGGTGATTATCTTGTATTATTATAGATATGTGAATTAAAATTTATATTTTAATATTCTATTATAGCTCTGATTGGGTATATCATGTATGATTTTTTGAAATTTGCAGATTTGGGTATGAGAGAGGATACCAACTATCAGTCCATTATGATGACAGTTGCTTGAGATGCCACCAGAGCAGCATGATCCTGATGTCCCATTCAGATTAGACGGACCTTTGGGATATAAGTATAAAATATTACTTTTTTACTTGAAATTTAGTACTATTTTAATCCGATAAAATTTATTTAACATGAATACACTGTCAAGCAGATGAAACATTGCATTCAACGTTCACCACGTATCGATGAGAGTGGCACAGATTTATAGGTGCCAGCTGGATACATTAGTTGATACACATAGATGGATAAATTTGATTTATTTACAAATATCATTTTACAGTATTCATAATCTATTAAAATTTAGCTTACTAATTTATTTTATTTTAGCTCTATCAGTTTTTGTGGGATCCATATACAAATAAGATATTAGCTATATTACCGCAGATGTGTACAGTAAGACATGACATATAGGCTGCTAAGATGCCACTTATTATTTTGATGTGGTAGAGTGGCATCTTTCCGATCGTGTGCTGCGGCAGTTTGGCTAGATTCAGAACATCCCAAAGCAGTTTGATACCAGCCAGAGACTTCATCGTATTGATCGACGAGGGAGAGCTCGTATTGGCTGGTGTATCAGACATGCAGAGTACATCGCTATTTGGAATGCACGTCGAGATCACATAGTTTATGGTGATTACATTTTGGGAGGCCGTTCATATACCGAGGACTACATGACTTGATTTTTTAGCATTACAGTGCGAGTCATTGAACAATCTTGGTATGCAGTTCCAGGATACGAGGATGAGAGTTCTGCTATGCATTTTTTGGTATGACTACGAAAATTATACTTTATATCAATGTCTTTATTCTAATAATTAAGATTGTAAAATATTTATATAGTTCTGTTATATCTTTATTTTATGTTTTATAGTATATTGTCAATTTATTTTTATTATGTAGACTGATTTTATGTCAGATCTTATATTGGACACTCGTCGTACTTTATCTACGATTGATGAGGACGAGCGGATTTAGATACTGCGTGAGATGGAGAGATTATATTCGAAAACATTAGTGGCGATTGGCGTTGACCCAGATAGCTATGTGCTTTGACATGGAGCAGCCGATGCGCCAGATATGAGATATATGCCATTACCATATGTTCCACATATGTCATCACCGCATATTCCATAGATATCATCACTACACGCTGCATAGATGCCACTTCCTTTTGATCCATAGATGATAGGGTCTTCTTCTTTCTACATGCCCTAGATGACATCATCGGATCCCAGTTGGCCACATGAGTATGACACTTTCTTTCCAGGCCCATCCTTATATCCAGATGAGGGGTTGAGAGGGTCACTCAGCCCGCAGATGCTCCGACAGTACTAATTATTCCTGAACCGCATGACCAACAGACGTTCATTGATATGGGGGAGGAGCCATCACAGCAGATACAGGAGCAGAAGTGGCCGTTAAGGACCTTCCTGAGAAGGTCCAAGCGACCACGGCCACCACGACGTCCTTATAGGACTTGATATTTTTAGATTTGTACTTAGTATTTTTGAGACTTTTATTGTACTATTTTTTGTACATTTATTATTTTATTCTATTTATATTATTAATTATTATTTTTATCAAAGATTAGTTTAATTTCAAATGATCGGATGTTATGCTTTGTGGATATGAATACACGTAGTCTCATGTGTCTTAGAAGATTAGGAGAGAAAAAATTATGCTAAAAAAGCCATAGAAATAACATTTCTTCGCTCTACGTTATCTCCTCCTCCGTCCCCCGTGGAATCAAAAGATCAAAAAAAAAAATCATCATTTATAATGATGTTTTTGAATGCGCCATTTCAAACGACGTTTTGAAAGCGTCATTCCAAATGATAATTTTTTTTTTGATCCTTTGATTTCACGGGGGACGAGGGGAGGAGATGACGTGGAGCGAAAAAATATCATTTTAAATAATATTTTTATCAAAAAATATTATTAAATATTATTTATAATTTTATATTATTTTATAATAATTAAAAATATATTAATTTATAAAAAAATTTATATTATTTGAGTAATAACTCCAGCTCGCAGGCTGGCCTGCCGTCTCTTTGTTCTTTTTACGTGTTCGTTGTTGCTTGGGTCAGCGACAGCCACCGTCGCCACTCCGCGCGTAGGCCTATCTCGTTCGTCCTTCCGCGCTACGTGGACGACGCGTATGGAACATCAGGTTCATGGAGCCCTCGCGCTACTGTACACTGACCACCGTCTTCTTCGTCTCTGGTCCCCAGGTTGGTCCTCTCCCTGGTCACACAAACACGGGAGGAACAACAATTTGAGAGTCCGTCCTTCCTCTGGATCTCCAGGATTTGAGCGGATGAGATCGATCATCCGCCCGAAGCAATCAATGACCAAAGAATAACCTCTCCAAGAACGACATAGTGTATGCTCTTCATTTCTGCACGATCAAAGGGTGGCAGATCTCTTGACGGGCTCCAGCAACATTAAAAGAAATTTCAAATTTTTCTCAAACAATAAATCAAACGAAGAAGAAAATCGACCGGGCACAGATGCTAAAGGAGCAATCATATTCTCCCACTCTCCATTCTCGCGGAATCACCATATGGTAACTAAAAGAAATTTCAAAAACGAAAACGTGAAAAGGGAAATAAAAAAGTTCCAATGCTATGTAGAGAATAGGGTATTCTACTTCGCCGTCTCCTGTAAAACAAATTACAAGGCGGCCTCGGTGATAGTGCTGTTGGCGCAGAAGTCGTCGCGGCTGGCGGCGTTGCCGCCGGGGATGAGGAAGTGGGCAAGCTGGGTGGTGTTGGCGACGAGATTCTCGTTGCAGAGGAACTCCTCGCTGCACACCCGCTCCACCTCCCGCTCGTAGTCGTGGACCAGTACGTCGGTGGGCCCCGGGCCGGCGGACCGGGCCATGACCGCTGCCGTGAAGATGGCGGACATCCGCCCGGGGGAGGTGGGGCGTAGCCGCGGGGCCCGTCCACGAGGATGACGTCCCAGGGGATGTCGTACAGGGCGTTGGGGAGGTCGTTGAGGGCAAGGCGGCAGTCGGAGAAGAGGAGGTTCTGGACGGGGCGGCAGTCCCCCCGGCGGCCGCGGCGGGCGGTGGCGATGAGGTCGGGCATTTCTTGGACCTTGGTGGTGTAGGCGATGTCATAGGCCTCGAGGCCCGGTAGGCGGCCCTCGAGGTGGGCGATGTAGTACTCGTTCTCGTCGAGAAAGACGGTGCGGCCGCCGTGGTTGAGGGCACGCCAGAGAGGGGTCTCGTGGCCGAGGCCAAAGACGAGGAAGTTGCAGGGAGCGCGGCGGCGTAGCACGGCGGCGATGGTGCGGAGGTCGGCGTCCCCATCTTGCCGCTAGAATTGGAGGCGGCGGCGTAGTTGACGAGGGCGTCAAAGACGGGGTCGGGGAGACGGGAGTTTTGTCGGAAGGAGGAAGAGGCACGGGCAAATTGTTTAGAGGAGGAAGAATAGGAGAGACCGGGGTCTCGGGGGTTGGTGGTGGTGGTGAGGAAGGCGAGGAGGGAGGCGAAGGTGAAGAAGGAAGCGAAGGCGATGAGCCAGAGACGATGATAAGACCCCAGAAGATGCAAGATGGGCGCCGCCGCGGATCCACTGCCGCCACTTCCGCCTCCGCCTCCTGCCTGCTTGGAGGACGGCAGGGCGTTACTGATTCCCTTCATCTATGTTTTGCGCTTCTCTGATTTGATCTGCGCTTTTTGCGCTGCTCTGTTCTACTCTCCTCTGATTTGCTTGCGCTGTGTCCTGGTTAATTAATTAGGGAGAATGTGATTGAGGGATGATGAAGAATCAGAGAGGAAGGGATTTCTTCCGGGTCTCTTATTTTCCTCCAGAGAGGAAAGGGAGAGTTGGAGAGGGGGTTGGTAATAGTTCCGGATTCTCCACGTACCCAGATCTCTCCGGTATTTGCGCTCTCCATCATTATCAATATTCTTTAGTTCCTCTTCTTTTTTTAAAAAAAATATTAATATATTAATTATTCTTTTAAGAACTTTTGTAAGGATTATTACGACCAAATTAGTCGTGGTAGCATGTAAAGGAACGGAGAGGAAGGATGAGTTGTCAGAATAAAGCGTATTAAGTAAGTTAAATAAATGGTGCAATCTGTGTCCATTTCCCGGTTGGTGGACTCTTTCCGTTTGTTTGGTCGTGCCTGAAGGCGGGGGCATTGAAAGGTCCCTGCTACGGAAAGTTAAAGCAGCAAAGGTTTGGTGGACAGGTACAGGATTAGGAGGAGTGGGGCAAAAAGATTAATCAGATACGATGTAAACATCAAATTCGAAATAAATAATCCCTGGCCGGACGGATTAGATGGAAAGTGGCTGTCAGTATTGGCACATGGTGCCTGATGAATTAGCTGGGATGTGGCTATCAAATTATCGATCAGACCCTTTGGGTAGCCATTCCGAAAGTCGGGAACATTCTTAGTTCCGGGGAACAGGATCCGAACGGAAACAGCCTGGAAAACCACCACCATGGACTCCCGTTCGGGAGTTTCGGTTCCCCATGTGTGCTTGGTGGTAGAGACTCAGGGATTGCATGGCTCAGTTGGTCAGTTTCTTATAAGAGCTGAGACCATGAGAAGTTGAGAACGGCGCCGGCCTTCTTCCTGCGCACAAATGGAATCTCGTCCGTCAGCAGCATGATTGATGGACCCATTAGCTTTGCAAAGATATTATTGTTGAAATTTAACTGGATATCAAAATTTATTTAATTAATTTAATTTGATCTAGATTTTGATTAAAGATAAGCATCTGATAAACTAATAGGAATATACTTGATGGTTGTTGTGACAAAGTTGATCTCTATATAATTATCGTGGATAACGTTCATTTTCTAGTTCTTACGATCGATTCAGATACTGTCTCTGATGGAATGAAGTATGTTATGAAAAGATACCACTTATGGACTTAATCTCTAACTTATTCGAGAGCTTGTGAGGCCTTCCTCACTGGATATACTCGGAGTTAGGATTGAAAAATCAAGATTTTGCCTGATGACAGCGAGGAGCACATTCAGCTCGATCGATTCTCTTGTGCTTGCAAGTGGTTGTCGATTGATTTGATAGACTAATGAGAGAGATTCTTGATGGCTTTGATGGCTTTATCTTCATATAAGTTTATTGTCCATAAAGTTTTAATATTGTGGTATCCGAGGCATATAGGTTATTGGCTTGAAGATTGAAGCTTTTATATCCATTTAAAGTTTTCATGGACTTAGATCTCATTTGTCACCTTGGCTGATTGCTTGTGACCAATGTTGTCCCGATCAATCTAAGGAATCATTTCCGAATTCTATGACAATAGTGTTAGATCAGTGCCTTAGAAACTAATTGTTGGCTGACACATTTTGTATTTTCAAGATTTATTTTTATATTTATAATATTTTATTATTAATAAAGGATATTTTATTTTAATCATATTTATGTGTCCATGATTTGTCCTAGAAATTAACAAAGATGATTTTTGTATATTCTCAAGGTGTTGAGAATTTGAGACATACATTAATTAGTGGTTAGTTTCTAAATACTCCCGATCAAAGGATCATCACGAAGGATAGTGCTTCATCCATTTAAGATCGATGCACTGTTCACCTCTTTTATGGGCAGATGAGTCTCGGATCTACAGTGTAGGGATACTGGAGTAAGAGTGTGGGTGGTTGTTAGAGAATAAGTTGCACTGAGCATAACCAACATGAAAAATCACTTGGATGTCTACTCACTTGTCAATGGTTATCTCGATGCTGCAGTGGTATGAGTAGTCCTTTGATCTGCGGTGTCAGCGGCTATTTGCAGCGAGGCTACTGAGTTTGACTGCACGTTCTCTTGGTCCCTAACCATTCGAATCCTTACTGTGTATGTTAGATATAGTAGATTCAGATTCGCTGTTAGGAGTAGGATGCACCTAAAAAAAATTTATCGAGCTTGGTAGAAAAAGAGAAGTCCTATGCGATTTGCGAGACTGAGTTCAGAAAATCTTTGACCAAAGTAAGTGTGAATACTAAAAAAGAGTTTTACGAGATTCACAAGTGAACTCGAGTCGAGCCAATCTAGCATATGACTGACGATGGGGTTTGATGATCTCCATCAAGTCAGAACTTATAATAGAAGGACTGAATCATACGATACCTACACCTAGGGATTCACATTTTTATTCTATTGGGTTGCCACCACATACTGCTAGATATCACTGATGGATTGTGAGATTCATCGAGCGTCGTTTTGATGACCGATGACTCTCGAAGGATAGAGCTAAAATTGTTTCAACCCATTGAAAGAGTTTCGATAATATTATGATGGAAATCACAATATATCTCACTACCAGATAGAATAGAACCTATGGGATCACATATTAAGAGATTAATCTTGAATTAACCAATTGAACTTATGAAGTTCTAATTGGGCTGGGATTTAGTGAAATCCTATTGGATTTAAGAGAACCATACTAGCATATGATTAAATCCAATTCTTCTCTAGACTTCAATTCCTTATTAGATAAAGATTAGATCAAGTCCATAGCCTTGAACCTAATCTAAATCTATTTTGATTTGAATTTAGCTGGGCACCTATTTGTGGACTCAAAAGATTGGATCAAGTCAATTAGTTGGTAAACAAATCTCCTTATCTTCTTTCTTGATTTTTTTTTTGTGGCAAAAATTAATTGAAAAGAAAGAGGAGGCGCATGTCTCCCTTTTTGGAAAGACCAAGGGCGCATACCTTCGAGTGGGCGAATGAAAGAAAGAGGAGCCCACCCTCTTTATTAGGCATTGTTGCTGC
>KE508199.1:42660-54493 GCA_000441515.1 Elaeis oleifera | reverse complement strand
CTCTGGGCTCCACTATCAGTCGATCTTCTACAGTGATTGACTATTATCTGAACCTCTTCTAGACTTCCGTCTGTCACGGTCGACTTTGCTCCGGGCTTCTTCCGAACTTCGTCAAGGTCCGGGCCCCCCCAGCAGTAGACTTCTACAGTAATTAGACTCCATCCAAGTTCTACGGTGGTCGACACCTTTCGAATTCATCCGAACTTCTACAGTAAGCGGCCTCCATCCGGGCTTCCACGGCAATCGGTCTCCGTCCGAGCTTTTACAGTAAGCGACCTCCATTCGGGCTTCCACGGCAATTGATCTCCGTCCGAGCTTCTACAGTAAGCGACCTTCATTCAGACTTCCACGGCAATCGATCTCCGTCCGAGCTTCTACAGCAAGCGGCCTCCCTCCGGACTCCTACAAGAATCGGACTTCGTCCGAACTTCTACAGTAGATGGATTTCAGATGAACTTTCACAACGGACGGGCTCCAGCAGACGGATTTCTACGGCTACCGACTGCCTCCGGTGTCTTCCGTACCTCTCCAAGCCAACGACCTTCTACAGGTGCCAGTCGAACTCCTTCGACGGACGAGCTCCCATAACACCTTCCGGACTCTTCTATCGGACAACCTTCTATAACGTTTTCCGAATTTCTGATGAACTTCTCTAGCAATCGGACACCAACCGGACTTCTCCAATAGAGAGTCTCCGTCCGGACTTTTACAGCAGATGACCTTCATCTGCAGCATCATCGCCTAAGGCGTTCGACCATAGTTAACCCATCAGCAACCTCGGAAACATTCGAGCTTCTCTTAGACAGAGAGCTACCTCGCTTCACCAGATGCCTCAATCGAGCTTCAGCCATCCAGTCTGAACTTCCCAGCAAGTCACGACAACGGACACCACTACTCTCCATAACAAACTCCATGTGGCCCCACCACTCTCTGGCAAGTCGCGACAACGAAAACCACTACTCTCCATAACAAACTCTACGTGGCCCCGAACGGCCCACCACCAGGCGGTTACAGACGTCGCTGTCAATCAGTTACTCTCTTCCGTCTATAAAGAGACCCCCCAGATACGTTCTTCTATAAGTTCTAAGCATTATCTTTAAACTCTGCAAAAAGTTTCATTCGAGTGCTCCATTTCTGTTAAAGCAGAGTACTGATTTGAGCATCGGAGGGTCTTGCCGGAGTACCCCCAACTCCGGTTTAGACTTCCCTTGCAGGTCCCGACGGTGGCCGCGATCTCCTCGACTCCAACTTCTCCGGCATCGGTGGAATTCTGCACCAACACCGACTATGCACTCTGAGAAGTTCACGAAAGAATTTGTAAAATCACTTGGGAGGCAAATCTTTGGCTTATAAATTTTATGACAAGGATATTATTGGCCCACTATAAAGAAGATACTACTGAACTCGTCCGAAGATGTGAACCATGTCAGAAGTATACAAATATACAACATCAACCGATCCGTCAGCTGACATCAATTGTTGCACCATGATCCTTCGCACAATGGAGAATCGACATACTTGACCCTTTTCCTCCAGCATTTGGTCAGAGAAAGTTCATAGTGGTTGCCATTGATTACTTCATCAAATGGGTGGAAGCTGAACCTTTGGCACAAATCACTGAAAGTAAGATGGAAGATTTCATTCAGAAGTTAATCATATGCAGATTCAATCTACCACACACCATCATCACTGATAATGATTGATAATTTGACAATCAAAACTTCAAAGAGTTTTGTGCAAAATTCTATATTACACACAAGCTCACATTAGTCGGTCATCCATAATCTAACGGTGAGGTGGAAGTAACCAACCGAACAATCCTACATGGTCTCAAGATCAGACTGAATAAAGCTAAAGATCTCTGGGTGGAAGAACTATATCCAATCTTATGGGCACATCGGACAACTCCTCGTATACTTATGGAAGAATCGTCATTCAATCTAGCTTATGGAACAGAGGCGATGCACTTGAGATCAGATTACCCTCGATAAGAGTGGAATAGTATAATGAGCTGAATAATTCAGAATATCGAAGAGTCGATCTAGACTTACTTTCAAAAATCCGACAGCAAGCTCAAGTTCGAATGGTAGCATATCGGTAAAAATAGTCCGATACTATAATGCAAAAGTTAAGCCAAAGTCTTCCATCCAGGAGACCTGGTCCTAAGAAAGATAGAAGTTTCAAAGCCTCTGGATTAGGAGAAGTTGTCTCCAAATTGGGAAGGACCCTACAGAATAATCGAGACACTTCGACTGGGTACATATCGACTAGAAACTCTTGATGGAATAACTATTCCTCGAACTTGGAATGCCAACAATTTAAAGATATATTATCAATAAAGTTGTTCACATGTATAATGTTCAGAATGAAATATGAGAATTCAAAATTGTGAAATTTTTACTACATCTACAAAATGATATTAGCTCGATAAATAATCGATCAATTTTATCAACTGTATCTCAGTTTTTCACTGTAAAAACTGACATCCCGACTATATCTCGATTTTTCATTGTAAAAATCAACTCTAGTCGAATGACTATTTATGGCGACTTAATTTTAACTAAATAAAATATTATGCCAATTCGGCTCCGGTCGAATTGAAAATATTTAAACATACCAACTTGATTACGGACAGTCGAAGGATATTTGGCTTACCACCGTCTATCAAATATCTAAATATACTGACTTGACTACGATCAGTCAAAGGATATTTGGCTTATCACCGTCTATCCAAATACCTAAAAGATAAGGTATGTTGACCGACACTCGACTAACAGAAACTCTATTACAGTTATTACTTAACATCCGATTCACCGATGGGTAATCGGTTGTCCGACTATGATTTCATAATATTGAAAGTACAAAGAGAAAAATATCAAAAAGATTTTGTACTTAAAAATTTCTTTTAATTCATCGAAGAGAAGGTTACAAAATTAGATCGAAGTCTGATTACAAAATTTGTCTGATTACAAAGAGGAAAAAAATGTTACACCGATCACCAGTCGTTTTCTTCATTACCTTGCTCCAGCACAGCTTCGGTAGCTGGAGCAGGCCCTAGTGCAGTAGGTGCATCTTCTTTAGTCGGTGCGGCATCTTCTTTAGTAGCCTCTTCTTCCAAACTAGGAGGAACGATGCTACTCAAGTCCAAGTCCAGATACAATTTTTTGATCGCATCTCGATCATCCTCGTATCCAACACAATTGGAGGTGAATCTGCCCTCAAGAATCTCCTCCTTAAATTCTTTCAAATTCTTGAAGTTCTCAATAGCCAAACTCAGGGTGTCTCTCGCCGACTTAGCTTCAGCCTTCGTGGAGGCTGACTCAGCATCGATCAGTGCCAGCCTTTCCATGGTGGCCCGATGCCTCCCGCGCTCTACTTCCAGCTCCTCAATACATCCATCCCTCTCTCTCCGGAGCCGACTGATGGAGTGCTTCTTGATCCTAATTCGAGATTCAAGAGATGTAATATTCTGATGAGCCGATTCAAGCTCAGCTCTGGATGATTGTAGGTCGGCCATCATATGAGAGATTTCTTCTTGAAGCTTTTTCTCCTGTTTAGTTGCCGCCTCAAGTTGTTCGACGGCAGCAGACTTTTTGATGGTGATGGTTGCCACCTTGTCCATTCAAGCCCGACGAAGGTCAATAATTTTTTGATATCCACTTTCTAAGTCGTACACATCGTGCACCAATTGAAAAGAAAAGACAAGTTAGAATCAAAAAAAAGAAGAAGAAGAGAAGTGTCGAAAAATTACCCCAAACATCATTGGGTAAAAAGATGAAAATATTTCGGACACAGTCTGATTTCTTCTATTCTCCCTATCTATCGAGAGAAGTGCAGTCTCAATGAGTCACTTGGCCAAAGCCGGATTGGCCAAGGCCGACTCACCAATAAAAACTCTGATGTCGAAGAGAGTGGGAGGCCTGCAGATGATCCATCATCATCAGAAGCAGCTGGTGCCTTCCCCCGGTCTCTAGTTGGCGATCGCGCACTTGAGACCGTCGGAAAGTCAGTACTTGACTGTGCCCGAGACTGCTCCACTGGAGGAACGGCTGCGCAGCAGCAGATTGTTCAGGTTTGGCCGTGACTGTTGATTCGGCTCGAACCCCACCGATGGAGCTGCTGATGGTTCTGCCGCGACTTCTTCATCTCTCGCTATCTCAATTCCAACAGATGGTGTTTCAGTCGGAAGAAGCGTTGTCGGGGCCGACAATACTAGAACCGGCTCTGGGGCTGACTCCGACGGAATGTCAAATTTCTTGCCAGTACCGACAAGAATCAACCTGACTCTTTATCGATGATCGGAGGATCCAGCATCGGTCGCTGCCGTCTTCTTGGCAGCATGTGAACAGATGTCAACAGTCGACACTCGTTTCCTTGTCTGCATAGCTGCAATCAAATGAAAAAGATCAGTATTAAGTTCAAAATAGGTAGAAGAAAAAGTGAAGTGACCGACTATGTTATACCTAGAGAAGTTATCGAACTAAGTCCGACATTGTAGAGAGCATGTTCGGTCATCAGCTCTCGCTGCGGTGGAACTTTCATATCCTTTAGTCAGAGAAAGTCTTCCTGATCAATAGCATCCACCCGACTATTCTCGTTGGGGCTAGTTCTCAGATCGTCCCAGCACGAAGGAAAGCCCCAAGAAGAAAAAAAAATAAAAAAAATTGGTTCTTCCATCCATGAATGGACGATAGAAGATCAGAGATAAAAGAAAGATCCTTCCTCAGGTTGAGAAACCATCGATCCTTGGCCTTAGGGTGGGACGGAGAACAAAGAAAGCCAGAAATAAAGTGGGATGAGGATTAGTCAGGATAAGATGATATAATAAGGCAAAACTAATGATCAGCTGGATGGAGTTTGGAGCTAGCTGAGTAGGACAGAGACCATAATAATCAAGAAGATTTTCGACGAACTCTGAAATCAAAAATCGAAGATCGGATCGAAGGTCCTCGACATAAAATACGATCTGACCCAGAGGAGGAGAGTTCACCCAATCATCCGAACTAGGAGCAGAAAGTTGATATTGCTCCGGAATACGATACTGTTCTCAGAGCTGCTTAACATGGGGCCCGGATCAAATTTTTTTATTTTAGATCCAAGGGAGAATCATCGGTCGGATTCTCCGACCGACTATCCTAAGAAGATGAAGCCTTCTTACTTACCATTGAAATAGAGAACTAAAGAAGCATAAAGAAACCCTAGAAGTAGAAAACACTAAAAGAAGGAAACCCTAAGGGAGGGAAGGAGAACTTGACCTGGAGCCAAAGATGACGCAAGGAACAGAACTTGAAAAGCTCCTAGTACTGGGGCAAAATCTTCTGTTGCAGAGAAAAGCGACAAACGCAAAAATAAAATCCAGATGAAAGCAACTTTGTATATATAGGACCTCTCAATGGTTCGGATGAAATCATTCAAATCAGGGTCTCCTCGGATATCGACATGTGGCTATATCAAGATCGATCATTAATCGGACAATTCGACGCACCTATTCCCAGATCACGCCACCTTACCATTATCTGCATGAATAGCTCAGAGCCAAAGATGTCTGGATACGTGACAAAGATCTACTCAAATCATTTGGATTCTTTGGACATCGAATTATCTTTCCGAAATGACATCCCAATGATGATCTCGCAGATATCAAAATAATAAAACAACTGGAGACCTCTCATATTTCAAATTTTATTAATGCCAACGATCGAAACAGGGCTCAAAGCAGCATGTGACGTGACAACTCTCTTTATCCAACGTGATAGACCATGTGACAATATGCACGTCAAGCCACCTTGGACTTGCAAGTGGGGATAATTGTTGGGACAATTCAACCGACCCTCGATTCTGACTCTAGATTGGCCTCATAAAGATAATATGCTGACTAACAATTAATTGATCGATCGATAGTCGGCTATTCTCAGCCATCAACAGACAACCACGACAACTCAGTTAATCTTCGATTGATGATCATCAGCATATCAGAGTTACCGATCGTTACTCATTCAGATCTCTACGACTACCGACATACTATTATTACCGATATATAGTCGGCTTATATGAAACTACCAACACAGAAAGTGCATAATGGCCAGAACATGACCAGTGATAGGTGTAACTACCCATCCTACGATCACATAATGCCAGAATGTGCGGAATCTATATGTCTAACCATTATAAACGGTTATCAACTACATGTCATGATCATTAGTGGACATAAACAGCCCATTAACTCCATGATTATGGCCCGATAATTATCCTTTAGTGTCATAAAAAGCAGGACCACGTATTCGACGGTTACATCTGAACCACCTATAAAAGGAAGGTAAACGAATAGTATTAGTAAGGTAATTCTGGGCTGATACTCTATCACTTTCAATATTCTATCTACTGTTCATCATTTTTCACTGACTTAACCAACGGAGGATCTCTGTCGGACATAATTTCGATCAGTGTAGACTTTTTTTCAGGTGCTCTTCTCCGACGATGGATGCAACAGGGGATCGGCCGCAACAGTACCCATTGAAAGTAAATGGTGAAAGATTACAAGAAAAATTCCTTATATACATAAGTCGATTGATTTGTAGGGCATATTCCTTTGACTTATGTAAATAATATTTATATTAATAAAGATATTTTTTTGTTTCATCATGTGCTGCATCTTATGTTTTTAATTGAGATCATGATGAATCCCATAGATCAGGACAATGATTTTAGGATTATGATGAGATCATACCTATGAGATCTAAAACCCTAAATTTTGATCTAGAACATTTCTAGTTAGAGGGACATTGAGTCAGAGATTGATGTTCCGGAAGAACTAGCACATCCTATGTATGCTCGGTAGAGAGGGTAGCTGATCTCATAAGCTACTTGTGTGAGACACTAATACAAGGGTGTGGATGCTCATTAGAGAATAAGTTCACTGAATTGATTCGACATGAGAAATATCTTATAAAATTCTAATGTCAAGAGATGCTTCTTTAGTGGGGTTGTGCATGTAGTCCTTAGACTTGAGACCACCATGGTACCTTATGCATATGAAACCATAGTTTTGGTTCATACTCATTCATGACTTAGTCATGTACGGGGTGTTCTGGATATGGTGGATTATGTATGAAGGTTATGAGCAGGTCAATATGGAATCGATCACTCCAATTAAAAGGAGATCGCATCCTACTTGTTCCGATCGAGAGATGATTCAAGAAGACTTTGATCAAAGCAGAATAAAATTAGAAAAGATTTTTAATATTTCATTAATCGAATCATCATTTTATGATCGAGAGAAATATGAATATGAAATTGGATTTGACTTGGTTCCATATCCATAATCATATTCAGGATGCTGGATGATCGAAGGATTGAATTGTACAGTAACTACAGTAACTTACCACTGAAGGATATTTTTGATATTTCATCAAAAAATTCTACACCTTTTGGGTAGGCATGATACATTGCTAGATGTCAATCATGTCTTGTAGATTTTCATGAATTAAAGAGTTTAATTCATGGGTCAATTAGAAAAGGTTCTAATTTGACAACTTGGATATGCATCGGTTTGACCTAATTCGGTTAGATGGACTCTAATCAATTTGGGTCAACATAAATCTAGACCTACTGCTGGCTAGATGTGGAACCTAAAGAGTCACACATATCAAAAAAATAGTTAAAGATTTTATTTGATTTAATCATGGGATATTGGATCCAGATTGGGTGCCTAATTGACAAGCTAGCACTTGTTGGCTAACCCAAGCTCCTAACCTAATCTATTGGGTTTGAAACCTTGCCAATAAGTCAACCAAATTAAGTGGGACTTAATTTGGTTAGTGCCTATTTAATCAATCTTAATTGAGAATTTTTCATGATTTTAACATCATTTATCAAGAGTCCCAAGTTGGTAGGACTCTTGGTGTAAGGTGCCACATTGTTTGGCGCAAGAAATGTGCACGTACAAGAAGTCCTTCTCCAAAAGGATTTTACTCCGAATTTCTATGCCATTTTAATCCTTATTTGATAAGGTTTAATGCCTAATTTTATGAATTTTAATGAGATTAAAATCTATGGCTTATGGGGTGTGGAAATCAGATCATGCATTTGGTTTTAGTGCATAAGGACTTGTTACGTGTGAGAGGATTAGAGTCCTTCTCATGGAAGGATCTAATTCTAATTTTTTACACCAACTACTTTCTTTCCTTTATCTTGTTGCACACTATTTTTGAAGAATTTTAATGAGATTAAAATACCCAAATGGTGTGGAGATAAAGTGGATAATGTTTGGCGCATGTTTTTGGCGCACGACAGTTGTTCTTGGTGTGCAGATGGGCTAAGAGTCCTTCTGCATCTTAATCATCTTTTTGAGATAAGGATTAGAGGGCCAAAATTTAATCCCCACCTTTGGTTGAGTGATTTGACCAAGTCAAAACACATTTGGAGGGCCAAGATGGGGTCTTGGTGGTGCCAATTCTAGAAGGCTGAAAATTCTTCGTAACTTTTCACATATCAATTCTCTTTCGAGGTTTTAAATTAAATTCAAGGCCTTGATCAGATTATGGCATCGGATTTGGATGGCTAGGATCAAGTTTGACCTAGTCAAACAATCATAAGGAAGTCCGGTTATTAAAAAAAGTCATACGATGCTTAAACGTCGTATGAATTCATAACGCGTAACAACGGTCCTTCTGATTAAAAGATGTATTTGATACGTTAATAACCAGATTCAAAGCTTTTACGAATAGACATATTAGCGTCTATTCATATGTTATAAATACCCCCTTTGGTCCGGATAAAATCAATCAGAAGTCCGATAAAGTTTCTTCCTTCCCTTGTTAAGACAAGGTCTTGTAGTTTAAGACAAGGGTCTTCTTTAAGACAAGGTCTCAGACTTCAAGACAAAGAGTCTTCCATTCGGACAAGGGTTTAGGCAGATCCTTTTGAAAGGCTAACAGAGAGGTTTAGGCCATTTAAGAGAGAATTGGTGAAGGAGTACTGAGAATTGGTCCTAGCAAGGTAAGATAGTTCTCAGAAGGAGAATTTGATAAGACAAGGTTCTACCAGAGTATTCTTTGATCCTGATTTCGTGTGAATCACCTATTGGAGGGCAAACATTTGGGCGCCTCATGGAAAAGAAAGGATACTGGCTTCTTTCATTCTTCACCAACCTAAGGTTTATTTCTAAACCTCACTTATAGGCATATATGTTTGATTGAATACACCAAGGGAGATCCTATGATTTTGGATTTTGGATTTATTAGATTTCATAAAAATTTTGAAATCTAGTCTTTCGTTGCATGATCCGAAACCAACAGTGGTATCAGAGCCTTCTTTGGTCAATTCAATCAGATGTGATATTTATTGATGATCAGATTTTGTTATTCATCATTCTGTAAGGTTGCCCTGGCATAGTGGTGGATGTCCACTATATGGTAGATGGTTGTCCTAAAATGGTGAAATAACAAATATTATGTTTTATACATATTGTTTTATGATTCATTGATCATATGCTATATTTATGAGATGGTTATGTAGAACATATATGATATGTTAAAATTGAACTCTTAGTAGCCTAGTACTCGAATAGTTATAATCTGATTGTTTGAAGCATATAGTTTATCATCTTTGTTATATGCTATATGCTTCTTTATTAGAATGTGCATGAGACTAGTCCAAGCCCTCATAAAAATTATATTAAGTCAATAATAATAACAACAATTAAGCTTGTCGATTTTTGAAATGATTAATCTTTTGGTGTCTAGGAGTATTTCAAGTGCGGTGGTTATTTAATTGGTTCCGTTCGCTGGTCTGGCCAACTTTATTGGTGTCTAAAAAAGCAACAGGAGGACTCCCACCAAACTTGTTTTTATACTTTTCTGATCAATTGTATTAATTCAAATCTTGAATTTGGATTGCTTAATGTTAAAAAATACTACTAAGGGGCCTTCCTTCATGCTAGGTCAATATTATATCAAGAACCATAGCAGGTTTGTTGTGTAACCATAAGGCTTGCTGTAGGGACTGATATAATGTAGCCCTGGTGCATACAAGATGCTTACGGTAATTTTGGATATACTGCTTTGTTGTGTTACCACAAGAGCAGTTATATTCAATTTTGACTGTATAGAAATGAAGGGTCATACTTAACTAAAATATTATAGTTTGTTGTGCAACCACAAGACTATTAATGTTTTAGAGGCCAGGATAGAGTTGAGAATTACATGAGTTGCAATTGAAAAGAATTTTTTATCTATGAACTCATTAGGGTTTGTTGTGTAACCACAAAGTTCTTACGAGGAATTAAGATCTCAACCCCATTTGGATAACTCTACAGTATCCCGTTCATCATAGTGAGGGCTATGGTGTCCGATAAAATAGTGAGAGACACAATTAGATACAAGATCTTGTTTAATTGTACATGTCATCGTAAGTCGGTCGCTTATGTTATGTTTTTTATTTATTGTAGATTAAAAATGACATCTTCATTATCACTGAGAGGTATCTTAGATGTCAATAAGTTGACCAGTCCAAATTATGTTGACTGGTTGAAGAATTTAAAAATTATACTCACACAAGAGAAGATCTCCTACATCCTTGACACCCAAACCTGGGGCCGTTAGAAGATGATGCTACTGAGGATGAAGTAGCCACATACAAGATGTGGCAAAATGATTTCCTTACTGTTAAATGCATCATACTTGCCTCTATGAGTAATGATCTACAAAGACAGCATGAGAACATGGATACTCACTCCATACTCCTCAATTTAAAAGAGTTGTATGGAGAGCAGAGTAGAACTGCAAGGTATGAGATATCCAAATAATTATTCCATGCTCGAATGACATAAGGATCATCTGTGCATAACCATATCCTTAAAGTCATAGACTTGATCACCAGATTGAGTCAATTAGGTTTGTGATGGATGGAGAATTGAGTCAGGATTTGATCCTACAATCACTCCTAGAATCATTTTCTTAGTTTGTGGTTAATTTCCATATGAACGAACTGAGTGCTTCATTGCCTGAGCTGTTGAATATGCTTAAAACAGCAGGGAGCCATATTAAAAAGGATAAAGCTCCAGTTCTTCTTATGGATAAGACCTCTAAGAAGAAATCAGGCATGAAGGGTTCAAAAAGGAAGTTGAACCCTAAAGGTGGTGTCATGAAAAGGAAGAAGAAAAAGAAAGTTCTGAGAAGGGTACCTGCTTTCACTACGGTAAGGTAGAACACTAAAAAAGAATTGCAAGGTTTACCTTACATTTGTAAAGACTGGTGCAAGCAATGCACCAAAAGGTATGCATGAGATACATACAATTCTGTCATTAAGTTTCTTAATTTAGACTCTTGGGTATTGGATACCGCCTGGGGTTCTCATATATGCAAGTCATTGCAGAGGCTGCAGAATCTTAGAGTTTTGAAGGAGGGTGACTTCGAGCTCTACAATGCTGGAGGAGAGTCCATTCAAGCAGAAATCGTGGGAACTTATATATTGAAGTTACCTTCTGGGAAGATCTTAGAGTTGGAGAATTGTTATTATATACCTAAGATCATTAGAAATATTATTTCTGTATCATTGTTATTACAACGAGATTTTGAAATAAATGGAAAGGACATTAGATGCTCTATTTCTTTTTCTAGTGAGCATATCTGTGATGGCATTATTACTAATGATCTTCTGATTCTTTCTTTTAATGACAATATTTTTTATATTGATAAAAATAAGAAACGTAAGAGAGAATACATAAATAATACTTTACTTTGACATTGCCGACTTGATCACATTAGTGAAACAAGAATTAACAAGTTATACAAAGAAGAATTTTTGAACCTTATGATTATGAATTATTAGGGTA
>KE508199.1:28716-42358 GCA_000441515.1 Elaeis oleifera | reverse complement strand
CCAAAGGAGGATACTCTTATTTTATAACATTCACTGATGATTTATCTAGATTCGGATATGTGTATCTTATGAAACACAAATTCGAAGCTTTTGATAAATTTAAAGAGTATCCAAGTATGGTTGAGAAACAAACTGAAAAGTATATTAAAATCCTTCGATCAGATCGAGGAGGAGAATATCTTTCTGGTGAATTCTTGAACCATCTTAAAGAAAAAGAATTCTCTCTGAATGAACCCCTCCTTATACACCATAGTTGAATGGTGTAGCTGAAAGGAGGAATCGCACTTCATTAGATATGGTGTGGTCCATAATGTATCTTATAGATTTATCTATTTCCTTCTGGAGGTATGCCCTAGAAACTGCCATATATATTTAAATAGGATACCTTCAAAATCTGTGCCTAGTACTCCATATGAGTTATGTAGAGGTAAGAAGCCCAATCTTAAGTATCTTAAGATATGGGGCTATCCAGCATATGTCAAAAGAAATTTTGAACATAAGCTAAGTGCTAGGACAGATAAATATCTATTTGTAGGATATCCTAAAGAGAGTATGAGATACCTCTTTTACCACCCTACTGAACAAAAGATATTTATCAGTAGACATGCTACTTTCATGAAAAAGGAGTTTATCCTAGAAAGAAGCGATGGGAGAAATATTGAACTTGAAGAAGTTCAAAGTGAAGTACAAAATATTTCTTAACCAAAAGTACCTAGTGATAAGGTACAACCACAAGTTACACCTCCTCTCCGTAGATCAGATAGAGTGTGAAATGCACCTTTAAGGTATGGATTTGTTATTCAGAATAATGAAGCCCACATCATGGAAAATGATGAACCTCTGACCTATACGGAAGCTGTCATGAGTAGGGACTCAAACAAATGGTAAGAGGCTATAAAATTCAAAATGGATTCCATGTACACCAACCAAGTATGGACTTTGGTTGATCCACCGAGGGTGTTACCCCTATCGGGTGTAAATGGGTCTATAAGAAAAGATTGGAGCAGATGGCCAAGTAGAAACCTACAAAGCCAGATTGGTGGCTAAGGGTTTCAGGCAAAAATAGGACATCGATTATGATGAAATATTTTCATCTGTTGTCATGCTCAAATCAATTCGGATTATGCTTGCTATAGCTGCATACCATGATTATGAAATCTGACAAGTGGATGTAAAGACCGTCTTTCTTAATGGTTATCTTGAAGAAGAGGTCTATATGTCCCAACCAGAAAGATTTGTCTCAAGTGGGAGATCAAATCAAGTATGTAAGCTTAAAAAATCTATTTATGGATTAAAGCAGACCTCGAAGAGCTGGAACATCCGTTTTGATGTAACAGTCAAAGAATATGGCTTCATCAAAAATGTGGATGAACTTTGTGTATATAAGAAGACTAGTAGGAGTGCCATTGTCTTTTTAGTTTGTATATAGATGACATACTTCTCATTGAGAAAGATATCCCAATGTTACAATCGGTCAAGTTATGGCTATCATCTAAGTCTTTCATGAAAGACTTGGGTGAAGCATCCTTTATACTTGGTAAAAAGATCTATAGGGATAGATCTAAAAGGATGCTAGGCTTATCTCAGTCAAGGTACATAGACCTTGTGCTGAAAAGGTTCAGCATGGATGGGAGTAAGAGAGGTTACTTACCATGAGTCAAGGCATACATCTCTCTAAGAAAATGTCTCCTAAGACACCTGAAGAGAGGAATGCTTCAGCAGTAGGATCAATCATGTATGCAATGCTATGTACCAGGCCTGATGTTGCATGTGTCTTAGGCATTGCTAGTCATTTTCAGACTGATCCAGGAGAGGATCATTGAAAAAAGTAAGAATATTCTTAAGTATTTAAGAAGAATTAAAGATATTTTCTAGTTTATGGGGATCTGATCTAAAACTAGAAGGATATTTTGATTCTAGTTTTCAGTCAGACCCTGATGATAGCAAATCCACTTCAGGATATATTTTTACTTTGAATAGTGGAGCAGTGAGCTGGAAGAGTTCCAAGCAGCAGACTGTAGCTGACTCAACCACTGAGGCAGAATACATTGCTGCAAGTGAAGCCACCAAAGAAGCTGTCTGGATGAAGAAGTTCATCATCGAATTGGATGTTGTTCCTGAGATTGAGAATCCAGTACCGCTTTATTGTGACAATACTAGAGCTGTTGCTCAAGCAAAGGAGCCAAGGTCTCATCATAAATCCAAGTACATTCCAAGACGCTTCCACCTCATTCGTGAGATTGTCGAAAGATAAGATGTAGTCATTGAATGAGTAGATACAAGAATAACATAGCAGACCGGTTCACTAAGGCTCTACCACAGCAGCAGTTCGATCGCCACCTCGATTGTATGGGGTTAAAATATAAGAGCGATTGGCTTTAGTGCAAGTAGGAGATTGAAAAGAATATGCCTTACAAGCCAATCGACTTATGTATATTAGGGATTTTTCTTGTAATCTTTCAGACTTATGTAAATGATATTTTATATTAATAAAGATTTTTTTTATTTCATCATGTGCTGCATCTTATATTTTTAATTAAGATCATGATGAATCCCATAGATCAGGATAATGATTTTGGGGTTATAATGAGATCATACCTATGAGACCTAAAATCCTAAAATCCTGATCTAGAACATTCCTAGTTAGAGGGACATTGAGTCGGAGATCGATGTTCGGAAGAACTAGCACATCCTATGTATGCTCGGTAGAGAGGGCAGCTGATCTCATAAGCTACTTATGTGAGACACTAATACAAGGGTGTGGGTGCTCATTAGAGAATAAGTTTACTGAATTGATCCGACATGAGAAACATCTTATGAAATTCTAATGTCAAGAGATGCTTCTCTAGTGGGGTTGTGCATGTGGTCCTTAGATCTGAGACCACCATAGTACCTTGTACATATGAAACTATAGTTTTGGTTCATACTCATTCATGACTTAGTCATGTACAGGGTGTTTTGGATATAGTGGATTATGCATGGAGGTTATGAGTAGGTCAACATGGAATCGATCACTCCAATTAAAAAAGAGATCGCATCCTACTTATTCCGATCGAGAGATGATTCAAGAAGACTTTGATCAAAGCAGAATGAAAATTAAAAATTTTTTAATATTTATTAATCGAATCATTATCTTATGATCAAGAGAAATATGAATATAAAATTAGATTTGACTTGGTTCCATATCCATAATCATATTTGGGATGCTGGATGATCGAAGGATTGAATTGCACGGTAACTTGCCACTGAAGGATATTTTTGATATTTTCAACAAAAAATTTTACATCTTCTAGGTAGGCATGATACATTTCTAGACGTCAATCATGTCTTGTAGATTTCATGAATTAAAGAGTTTAATTCATGGGTCAATTAGAAAGGGTTCTAATTTGACAACTTGGATATGCATCAGTTTGACCTAAATCGGTTAGATGGACTCTAATCAATTCGAATCAACATAAATCCAAACCTACTGCTGGCTAGATGTGGAAATCAAAGGGTCACACACATCAAGAAATCAATCAAGGATTTTATTTGATTTAATCATGGGATATTGGATCCGGATTGGGTGCCTAATTGACAAGCTAGCACTTGTTGGCTAACCCAAGCTCCTAACCTAATCTATTTGGGTTTGAAATCTTACCAATAAGTCAACCAAAATTAAGTAGGACTTAATTTGATTAGTGCCTATTTTAATCAGCCTTAATTAGAAATTTTTTCATAATTTTAACATTATTTATCAAGAGTCCCAAGTTGGTAGGACTCTTGGTGTAAGGCGCCACATTGTTTGGCGCAAGAAATATGCTTGCACAAGAAGTCCTTCTCCAAAGGGATTTTACTTTGAATTTCTATGCCATTCTAATCTTTATTTGATGAGGTTTAATGCCTAATTTTATGAGATTTTAATGAGATTAAAATCTATGGGTTATGGGGCATGGAAATCAGATCATGCATTTTGGTTTTAGCGTATGAGGACTTGTTACGTGTGAGAGGATTAGAGTCCTTCTCATGGAAGGATCTAATCCTAATTTTTGATGCCAACTAACCTCTTTCCTTTATCTTATTGCATGCCATTTTAAAGAATTTTAATGGGATTAAAATACCTAAATGGTGTGGAGATAAAGTGGATAATGTTTGGCGCATGGTTTTGGCGCACGACAATTGTTCTTGGTGTGCAGATGGGCTAAGAGTCCTTCTGCATGTTAATCACCTTTTTGAGATAAGGATTAGAGGGCTAAGATTTAATCTCCACCTTTGGTTGAGTGATTTGACCAAGTCAAAACACATTTGGAGGGCCAAGATGGGGTCTTGATGGTGCCAATTCTAGAAGGCTGAAAATTCTTCATAACTTTCACGTATCAATTCTCTCCTGAAGTTTTAATTAAATTCAAGGCCTTGATCAGATTATGGCATGAGATTTGGATGGCTAGGATCGGGTTTGACTTGGTCAAACAATCATAAGGAAGTTCGGTTATTAAAAAAAATCATACGACGCTTAAACATCATATGAATTCATAACATGTAACAGCGGTCCTTCTGATTAAAAGACGTATTTGATACATTACTAACCAGATTCAAAGCTTTTACGAATAGACATATTAGTATCTATTCATATGTTATGAATACCCTCTTTGGTTTGGATAAAAATCAATCAGAAGTCTGATAAAGTTTCTTCCTTCCCTTGTTAAGACAAGGTCTTGTAGTTTTAAGACAAGGGGTCTTCTTTAAGACAAGGTCTTAGACTTCAAGATAAAGAGTCTTCCATTAGGACAAGGGTTTAGGAAGATCCTTTGAAAGGCTAAGAGAGGTGTTTAGGCCATTTAAGAGAGAATTGATGAAGGAGTGCTGGGAATTGGTCCTAGCAAGGCAAGATAGTTCTCAGGAGAAGAATTTGATAAGGTAAGATTCTGCCGGAATATTTTCTTGATCCTGATTTTGTGTGGATCACCTATTGGAGGGCGAACGTTTGGACGTCTCGTGGAAAAGAAGGATACCGGCTTCTTTCATTCTTCACCGACCTAAGGTTTAATTTCTAAACCTCACTTATAGACATATATGTTTGATTGAATACATCAAAGGAGATCCTATGATTTTGAATTTTGGGTTTGTCAGATTTCATAAAATTTTAAATCTAGTCTTCCGTTGCATAATCCGAAATCCAGTAAATGGATCTACAAAAGAAGATAGATATAGATGGTAAGGTAGAGACCTATAAAGCTAGACTAATAGTGAAGGGTTATAGTTAATGTGAAGCCATTGACTATCCAGATACCTTTTCGTCTGTAGCCATGCTGAAATCTATCCTCACATTGCTTGCCATTGCAGCTTTTCATGATTATGAGATATGACAGATGGATGCGAAAATGGTATTCTTAATGGATATCTTGAGGAAGATATCTATATGGAACAGTCTTTGGGTTTCACTTTCGGTGATGGAGATCACAAAGTCTGCGAGCTGCATAGATCTATTTATGGATTAAAACAAGCCTCTCGGAGTTGGAACACTCGTTTCAATGATACAATCAAATCATTTGATTTTATCAGGAATGAGATAGAACCTTGTATTTACAAAAAGATCAGTGGAGGCCATCACATTCTTCATATTATACGTGGATGACATCCTCCTTATTGAGAATGATGCTCCCATGCTGACTTTGGTCAAGAGTTGGTTGTCCAAAAATTTTCATAAAAGATCTAGGGAAGCATCTTACATTTTAGGAATTAAGGTCTATAAAGATAGACCAAATAAGATGCTTGGCCTTTCACAGAAGATGTACGTGGAGGAAGTGCTGAAGAGGTTCAGTATGGAGATCTCTAAGAGGGGACTACTATCTCTTAGACATGATATTAGTCTCTCTAAGAAGATGTGTCCTAGCACATCTGAGGAGATTCAGAAATAAGCAAGATCCCTTATACTTCAGTAATAGAGAGGCTCATGTATGCCATGTTATATACACGATCTGATATAGCCTTTACTGTGAGTGTTACGAGCAGATATCACTCGAATCCAGGTGAAGAGCACTGGACTACTGTGAAAATATCCTTAAGTACTTAAGAATGATCAAGGATTTGTTTTTATTCTTTGGAGGAAGTCCTGAGTTGCGGGTTGAGGAATATACTGATTCAGACTTTATATCTGATCATGATGATAGAAGGTCTATATCAGGATATGTATTTCTGTGCAATGGTGGTTCTACTTGTTGGAAGAGTTTCAAGCAGCCCATCATTGTGGATTTTATAATGAAGTTGAGTATATCGCTGCCTCAAAAGTTGCAAAGAAAGTCTTCTGGTATAAAGAGTTTGTTGCGGAGCTCGGAGTGATGCCATCAAATACCATCCCTTTGTACTGTGACAACAATAGTACCATAGCCCTAGCTAAGAAGCCCATGTCTCATTAGAAGTCTAAGCACATTGAGCGACGATTTCACATTATACGTGATTATCTCGAGAAGAAATATATCGAGGTGCGAAGAGTAGACTCCGTAGACAACGTGGCAGATCTATTGACGAAACAGTTGAGCCAATTAAAGACTGAAGCACATCTTGAGAAGATGGATCTTAGATACATGGCCAATTGACTTTAGGTCAAGTGAAAGATTATTAGAGGTATGACCTGAAAAACTAATTGTTAACTGACACATTGTATTATTCTAGGATATATTTTGTACTCGATTTGATGAAATTAATAAAATGAATATTTTTCTTATCTATTTATGTGTAATGTGTCTGTGAATCATCTAAGAGGTTAATGGACAATGACACATATTCTTAAGAATTGAGAATTTGGGACATATATCATTATAGATTAACTTCTAAATTATTTTTGATTATTGAATCATCACAAGGATAATGATGGATCCATCAAGATCGGTGCACGGATCATTTTTTTTAGGATAGACGAGTCTTAAGTCTATAGTGTAGAGACACTGGAGCGAGAGTGTAGGTGGTTGTTAGAGAATAATGGTACTGAGCATGATCAAGATGAGAAATCACTTGGATGTCTACTCACTGATCAGTGACTATCTCAATGCTGTAGTTGTGTGAGTAGTTCTCTAACCTGCAGTGCCTCGACTGCTCATAATGGGGTTACTGTAGTTTGACAACATATAAACATGGTCCCTAACCATTCAGAATCTTGCGGTGTTTGTTGGCTTCGCTGTAGGAGTAGGGTGTGCACTTATAGGAGATCTATCGATCTTAGTAGTTGAGTAGTCCTATGCGACCTATAAGGTTAAGTCCTTAAGTCGTGGCCACAGCAATGTAATAATGAAAAGAGTTTTCATGAGATTCGTGATTGGGCTCAAGCTAATTAAGTCTTGCATGTGACGGATGCTTAGGGTTTGATGAGTTTTCATGATCTGCATTCTGTCAGAATTCTCGTTAGAAGAACTGAATCACATGGTAACTATACCTAGAAGTTCTACTTTCGATTTTACTGGATTGTCATTATATATTGCTAGATATCACTGATGAATTGTGAGAACTCATTAGGATCATTCTGGATCGATGATCCTTGATAGATGTGAGTTGGAAATGTTTCGGCCCATCGAAAAGAGTTTTCGATGTTACTTTAATAGAGATTATTATAAATCTCACTATCAGACAGAATTGAACTTATAGGATTATACACAAAAGGGGTTGACCAAGTCATTTGATTGGATCAAAATCAAATTATCAGTTGGATTGATAATTTGGATCAATTTGTAAGAGTTACAAATATAGTAACTGCTAATTGTTAGCATAAGGGACTTAATTGCAAATGTTGCAATGTAGTTTAGCCTAATTAAATTATGGATCAAGTCCTAATTAATTTAAATAAATTTAACTTAATTGGATTTGACTTAATTTAAGGTTAATTAAGTTTAATAATCTAAGTTGGACTTAAGTTTTAATCCTAATTGAATTAGGATTGACAGTCTTTTCAAATTAGATTCGAATCAGATTTGAATTGGATTCGAACCAAATCCAAATTGATCCTGAACTATACCTAATTAGATTATGTTAAGAGAATCTCAATTTGACTGAGATTCTCTCTCCTTTTCAGCATAGGAAAGAAGAGGAGGCGGTGCCCTTCTCCTAGCGTGCGTAGGAAAAGGTGGGGCACCAATAGTTGGCACCTCATCCTTCTGAAACTCTCTTTCTTTCTTAATTTAGAAATTAATTAAATTCTAACTAATTGAGAATCAGATTAGAAATTTATTTAATTTATTTCTCTTATTTTTGGCATGGAGGTTGAGAAGGAATTGGATTCCTTCTAGGATTGGACGTGTGACTCATCATCGCTGCCCACCCTTATGCCTATAAGAAGGGGGTCCCACCTCTTGGACGCCCTAACCATAATTCTATCAGGTTTTCCACAAAAATAAGAGAGAAAAATAGAGAAAAATAAGAAAGAAAAAGGAGAGAAGAAGAAGAGAAAGGATTCTCTTCTTGCATCTTCTTCGAGGTCCTGCGCGAAAGTGTTCGTGCTGTCTTCTTCCACGACAAGATCCAATTATTCGTAGCAGATCTAAAAGAGACTAGCACCTTGGTGATCAAGAAGGCTTCGGACTCATTTCAATCCTGTGTGGATACCTATAGAGGCCAGACACGTGCGTGGCTTCAAACAGAACCAGGATTCAATCTAGATCTGGCTTACAAGAGGATAGCGATCCCAATGTAAGTTTTTAATCTTTTTATTTCTATTTTCAGATCTATAAATCTGATTTTATCATGTATGTTAGATCCTTTTAGGTAATATTAGATATGATCTAAGGCATGTAATAGATTAAAGTTTTAATTTATGCTTGCCGCTATATTTTCATGAGATAAAAAAATTTTGCATGCTGAAATCACCTAACTCCAACAAATTAACCAGATTCTTTGATATTTTTTGCAAATATTTTTAAGATGGTATTTTAGATGACTTGTTTCTTCTCTAGTACTACCACTTAATACCTTTTTATAATGTTGCATGTAGCTATTGATCCATCAAATTTCTTCCTTAATAAAATGATTCTATATCCAAGATTTTTTTAAACCTTTGTCGCAATTAATTTTAGAATTATCTTCATTTTTGTCATCTTCATTCTTTGTATGTTCAACAATCTCATTTTCATCCATTTTAGATTCAGATGTTAGCAAAACATTCTGCACAAATAACATCATAAATTCCTAAAAAAAACTAGCTAATATCAAAGTACAACATAAATCAACATATACTCACAAATTAAAGGTATGTGAAGAATGAGAAATAAAAAGAAACGAGTAGTATTAATAATCATAATTCATAATTTCTTTTTTTGGTAGAAAAGGGAACAACAGCTATAATTAGAAAGGTAAAATCCAAAATTCAGAATCTGAGGTAGTTCTAATAAATAGACACCAGAACAACCCACCCACACCCATATACAAGAAGCAAAAGAACAATCCCATCAAAAACAAAACATCAGAAAATAATGGTCCATAGCAAATTTTTCTAACCTGATTCCTACTAATTTTATCATGCTAAGCTATACAGCACTATTGCTAAGGCATGTAAGTCAATTCATACACTAGAAGCACTCACCACTTCATCCATCCAACCTGTAGCAATAGGGTTTAGTGTGTCAAAATGCATGATGGACCATGCAATATAAGTACTCACTATTTAAATACATATAAACACATATTTCTTGATGTATCTATTGTGTGTATACATGATAAGTTTGGACTTTGTTTCAACATAATATCCTGAAATACAATTTGTGCCTTAGAGATGAAAAATGCAATTGTCTATGCTAAACCTTGTCATCTTCCTTTATCCTCTAGATTCTTTCAAAGTCTAAGGGGTTGTCGAAGGTTGCTCCTTGGCAATGTGAGCATAAACTGATAAGCTGGCTTGCGACTTTAGGAATCAGGGTCATGTATTGGTATTGATAGGTCTTAAAGAAGGTCAATTCTAGGGTGACGGTAAATTTGAGAGCTTGATGTCCAGATTTGTGAAGATGGGAGGACCAAGTAAGATAAATAAATACACAATATTGGAAGAGCTAATAAGCCTCCCATGTGGTTTGGAAGTTGGGGAAGAACACTAGGAAGCGTCTCCTAAGGCTTATAGGTTTTAGGGAGTTTCCTGGTGACCAAATATTAAAATTTTGGAGTTTTGTTTCACGAAAAAAATCAATTGAAAACCATCAAAAATCTAAAGCATATTGAAATAATTAACATCTACGATCTCCTTTGAAAACAAAGATGAAAGAGATAGGGAGATTGGAGAGCAAGATCGTGGTACCTTAGGGAATGATAAACTAGGGCTAAGGAGTGGCAATCGGTGAATGGTGATGATGAACGAGGACAACCTTCAGGAAACATTGACAACTATCGACTGGCGAATGGTGATGAGGGCTTTGAAGTGGCCGATTAGCGTCCGATGATGAAGGTGGAAAGGAGAACTTAATCCTAGGTGGCAAGGCTTTGCCACAATTTAAGAAAACAAAGAAGAACAGTGGTACTGGTGCTACAGTTGGGACATGGGAAGAGTTAGGATGAACTTATTTCCAACTTATTTAAGTCAATGCAGAAATAAGTTAAAACTTAACGTGAACCCAAGTCCTAACTGCAGTTTGGAAGGTGGGCTTGGGAATGGCGATGATGGGAAATGCCGAGCATAACTTAAGCTAGGTGGCTAAGCTTATCATCTTTTATATAATTAAAGATTACATTTAGACCTTGAACTCGAGCCTAAATTTTGGACTAGGATCGAGCTTGTAGTCGGGCCAATGATAAGCCCAAGCCTGGTCCGAAAATGAAATGGACTCTATGTTTAAGCCCAAATCTATTCTAATTTTGTTTAGACCTAGCTCGAAACCGTACCTACAGTCGGGCCCGTCCGAGCCTATTTCCAGCCTTAATTATGAGAATATAAGTATCATAATTTTATTGAATAATATAAAAGAGAGCTCGAATATTTGCTTTAGAAAACATTTATTTAAAATTTCAAAGCTCATCTTTGCTTTTATAGTTTCAATTATGTAATGTAATAAAGATACTCATAAGGAGGTAAATATAATTGAGCTCTTCCATCACATCCGATATAAAGAAGGCAAGAGATGAGTGTTGCGGTCAAGGGGTCAGATGGCTGGATTTGCCTCTGTACCCGCATAGTGAGGTATTGTTCATTTTGGCTCTGATCATTTTTAAACTTTAGTAGGCCTTGGCCATTTGGAGCCTTATAGTTTTGTCCTTTAAAAGATGCCTTATATGAGAAAGAATGTTTCAATCCATATAAGCCATACTTTCTCTTGACTCACAACCGATATGGGACTAAAGATGCCATCCCCCGACAACATTAGGCTCCCTGATCAAGAGGGAGTATGTGTGCATGGACAGGAGGCATTTCCATAGATGATGTCAATGTTGCGGTCAAGGGTCAAAGGGTCAGATGGCTGGGTTGATTTTGCACCCGCATATGTGATGCATTGTTCGCTTTGGCTCTAACCTTCTTTGGGCTTCAGTGGATCTTGGCCATTTGGAGCCTCATGGTTATATCCTTTAAAAGGTACCTCATATGGGAGAGAAAGTTTCAATCCATATAAGCCATACTCTCTCTTGACTCACAATCGATGTGGGACTAAAGATGCCATTCTCTACAACAATGGGTATGAAAGGAAGTTGAAGAGGCTTATGTAAGAAATATTATGTTTATAGAATAAATTTTTATCATCTTAGTTAAGTGGTTAAACTAATATTTGCTTTTTTTTAGAATAAAATGATAGAGTTGGAATCTCAACCCACACTAGAGGATAAAGCCCTTATTTGTTCTCATGAAATATATGATTATATTCTTAGGACAAGATCGGGATGTGTTGAAAGCCTTTGGGAGGGTTCAAAACTAACTAGCTTTTCTTCATCTAGAAAAGAATTTTAAAGTTGTAGAAGGCTCTTCAAAAGACTCGGGAGGAAGTAGAAAGAGTTCAAAATTAGCTAAACGAGAAGATATAAACATACTAATCTAAACTAGAAGATATCACAATACAAATGCACGGTATACTAGCCCATCTAAATCAATACAGCTATATATTTGTATCTAAAGCAACTAATGCATCTGTTCCACGTGCCCGATAGTACATGATAAAATATAATTAACATATTATTTTTAACTATTTTTAAATAATAAATTCAATAATTTCCTTTGTAAGAGAACTACTATTTTTATCTAACTCTTATATTAGATTTTCTAACTACTCTTATTTTTGTATGTAGATTGATGGTGATAATTGTAGCTCATTATAGTTCTAGCATTTTTTGAGATTCTTCAATTTATAACTCGAACTCTATTATTTCTTTCATTTATAAGTTGACTTTTTGTATTAAATATTGTCTCTTTCTTTATGGATGACAAGTTTAGAACAATAATAGATGTTATGGATATTTATAAGCTTTATTATAAGGATAATTAATATATATTTGCAATAAAATTTAATTCATCAGAAGTTATATTAATATTTGATGATAAATATTTTTCTATCATGATTTCTCATAAATGCAACATTTTGACAATGAATTTTAGTTTCAAATATTCAACAGTTGGTAACAAAATTTAATACATCATAAAATTATCATTATATTAAATAACAAAAATACTCTTATCACCATATATTAATTATAAATGTAATATCTATATGATGAAGTTTTATATCACTAAATTCAAGATTTAGTGACTGAAAGAATAGTGCTCGACAAGCCAATCGCATAGTGATGTGAAGAGATTTTTCTGTGATATCTTCCTACTCATTTGTATGATATTAGTTATTTTATTTATGAGGTATTATATTTTATTATTTACTACATCATATTTTATGATTATGATTAACCCCATAGATTAGGACAGTGTTTTTAGGGCCATGATGAGATCATGTTAGTGAGACCTAAAATCTTGATAGCTCCAATCTAAAATATTTTCAGTCATTGGATCATCGAGTCAGAGATCGATGATACTGATAAGATTGGTACATCCTATGTATGCTCGATGGAGAGGGTGGTTGATCTCACAATCACTTGTGTGGTGATACTAATACAAAGATGTAGGTACTCATTAGAGAATGAGTTCATTGAACTGACCCACAGAAAGAATATCTAATGGATCCTTACAGCATGTCAACAGATGGTTCTCCAGTGGGAGTGATGCATGTGATCTTTTGATCTGAGATTACCATGGTACCTTATGTACATGGATCCTTGCTTTGGTTTTTTCCTAGCATGCCACTTTGAGATGTGTGTGAGATATTCTGGGTATGGTGAAGTATGCATGGAGGTTGTGAGTGGTCAATAAGGAATCGATCACTCCTTGTAAGAGGAGAGAACATCCTATGTGATTTCATCGGATGATGACTCTGAGAGTCTTTGGCCAGAGCAAGGATGAATAGTAGAAAAGATTTTTACTGATTCATCAATCGAGTCATCATCATCAAATTGAGATACTTATAGATAGATATTTAGGTTTGACATATTTTCATAGCCATGGTATGTCTGGGATATTATGTGATCGAAGAATTGAATTGTACGGTAACTCATCATGGAAGGATAATTTTGATTTTCTATCAAATTTTAAATCTTCGGATAGTCATGACACATTGTTAGACGTCAATCTTGACTTATGAATCCATCAAAATTCAAAGATTTTAAT